>VNKF01002955.1:0-122134 GCA_008044355.1 Drosophila lacteicornis
GTTGCAGATAAAAATGGCATTAAAATGTCCTTTGTGGGTTAAATCCCATATAATTGGTCTCGCCTTAACGCACTTAATAAGGGCCACCTTTTCCTCAAAATTGGAAAAGCGTCTTCTGCGCGCCGCTATTTTCTTATTCAACCTTGCCTCCATGCTGCTTACGAAATATATGCAATTCATATAATTCGCTTACGAAATCACAGCTGTTTATTGGTGTCATCTGGCAACCTTGTTTCCCGGTTCGCTCACGGAATTCCGTTCATCTTAGTACCCGACCAAACGAAATACCACAAAATTCTTCTTCTTGCTCTTTTTCTTTTCTTGAGAAGCAACACATATAGTTGTCCCTTTCAAGGCTCAAGCCTGAATGAATAAAATGAAAATTTCCGAAATTACCTAAAACTTGAATTTAGACAGAAGAATTAATCGAAATAATTTAGAAAATATATGTACATATAATCGATAATCGTTCACTTTTTATGTTTACTTTTTAAATCCATGTGACCATTTAAGGCTCTTGCCGAATTAATGATAGATTTGCATTGCATAATTTGTAAGACTGAACATATTGACACTATTTTACTTTTAAATTGGGGTGGGAGCCCACTGTTAAAAGATAACACACATCATTTTCCCTTTCAAGACTATAATGAAAGAGACTTTATAGAAAACAATAAATAACTATTAATTTAAGACAAAATAATCATGCCAAATAATTCAAATATTCTAATATTTACCTCGAATTTCTTTATCTTCTTTGTTTATCATTTAAATTAGTGTGACTCTACTCGCACAACAGAAAACTTATACAAATTCACATTTTTTCAAGGTGAAGATTCAAATTAATGAAAGTTTTGCTATATTGATACTACTTTACTTTTAAATTGGAGTTAGTGGCCCACTGTTCGTCGGGTAAATATTTAAGGTGCTGTTGCCTTCCTCTTAGCTCCGCTCGCCTTAAGTTGAGGAAGTGCAGCCTAAGCCATTGAGTGAGAGGATCAGGGTGAACCTGGGAGCCTCAAGCTGGGGATGGATAAGGAGATGGAAAGCTGGGAATATAATACAGAGATGGGCGAATAGCCCAGCATATTGAGTAACAATGGGTTACAAGCATGGAATTATATCATAATAAAATGAAACAATATTTCTTTAGTTTGCTTAAAGCTTTAGATTTTTGCTTGCAATAAATCCCCAATAATCAAAAGATTTAAGTTTGTAATCATATATTTTTAGAAATAAAAAGTAAACTCTTCTTCTTAAATGGGTATAGTTTAATTTATTTTTTCCTTGCAGGTAGAATATTAATCAGAGCTGCTCTGGTAACGAAAGAAAAAAGAAATAAATACTTTAGATATTTTCATTTGAAGCTACACCCATTGCTGTGGCAGGCCTGCGGCTTTGATTGCCTCGCTGATCAATCGCGGGGATGCCAATCAGCGATTGAGCCGATGCTTTTCGGCCAACTGGGCCGCGGGCGTAATTCAATCGAGTGGCAGAGCCGCAGCTACAGCCATAGCCAGGACCACACGCCTGTGGCAGCCAGGACCAGCCGAAATTCCTCTATTCCGCTTTTCAAATAATTTCGCTTACAATTTGCCATATTTTGTGTCACGCTTTGTCTTCGTTGCAATTTTTATGCATCGCGGTTTGGGAGTGTGGGCGAAAAGGGATATGAAAGGGATACGAAAGGGATACGGGCGTGAAAAGGGGTGTGAAAATGGGATCCTGGGAAAGCTGCATGTGCAAGCTTCTTTGGCTCGACTACACTCAATCCTCCCTTCCCCTTCCCCAGCCAGTGCCTTATCCTTTTTATGCTCCTGCAGCTGCTTAAACGTGTTTCAAATACGCAATTTCCTCCCACTCGATGAGAGCTGGCTAGGAATTCGGTATCCGAATTTGCATCGGCGGGGAGTCCAGGGAGCTCGCAGGGGAGACGCATCTGGAGGAGCTGCTCGGAATACGAATGTTACATTTTTCGCGCTTCATTTTATTAGACATCATATAAACATGTTATACCGCTGTCGTTTCACACCTCACACTTCCTGGCTGGTAGTCTGGCAACTATTTGTGGTTAAAGTAATATGGAAAGCTATATGCCATACTGCAGATAGAGATCCCAGATATAACATCCTGTGGCTTGGTTAATTAATTACAGAGCAGCGAAAGTGGTTGTAGGAGCTCAACATGAATTTGTCTGAGAGAAATAGCTTGCATTTATGGAATATGGCAAAAAATAGCTGACTAAAAAAATATATATTAATACCACACTCAGAGAAATGTATAACTATTTTTTCTCGCTTAATCTCGAAGAGGCATTCTTAAACTTAAAACGAAATTGGTATCGATTTTGTCTACGTCGAGAAGAAGTTAGTCTTAGTTTAGTACTCTTGGTACTCTGGAAACTTATGTTTAGATTTGGCCTCTGTCGCACGTTTTGGGTACGAATTTATTGGTGAAGTGGAGCATTTGGTAGAGTGGTGCACTGGAGTGCTGACTGTCCCGGGTTTGAGTTCGAGTCCATCTGTAACAATTTAATTTTATAAATCTGTGGGTATGTAATTGAGTTTATATTATAATATATATAGATTTTAGCTTAACATACTCCACGTATAAATATTCCAATTAACTTTTTATATTAAATTTACCATATTAAATTACAGAAGAAATGTAAAATTAAGTCTGTGTTTCCTAAGGCTAAACAAATAGTTCATATGACCTTATATTCAAGTGAAGTTTTGTTTTTATTGAACAATTCTTTATTTTTATTATATTATATTATTCTCCTCGATTTTGGTTGTTTTGTTTTTGGCCTGTTCTTAAGAAGAAAATACCAATATCGGAAACGTTAAGAACGGTTTCTCCCTCAGTGTAAAAATAGCTAGATTTAGTCACAAAATTGTTTGTTTGTTTACATTCTGTGCATACTGTGCGTGTGCTGGCAGAGGCCGAGTAGGGAAATTTTATTTCATTTTATAAGAATAATAAAGAATAACTTTGCCTTTGCTTATATAGTATATAAATTATATATTTTATTATTACTTTATATATTTTAATTTAAATAATCAAGACAAGGGAATGATAATAACAAAATCAATTAAATTAATAAACTATTAATTACAATTCATGAATTAAAAGACTGATCTAGATCTAGACTAATTAATGCCACCTTATTCAGAATATTTGTTATATTTTTTAAAGCAATTACAGCTGTAAAGCAAGTTTCTCTCCTGGTGAGATCCAAGGAACTGCCTTGGTTGCCGCTTTCAGTCGCTTTCATTTGGTCTCATCCTCGGTGCCTCAAGCTTATTTATTATCATGTCGAAGTGTTATCCTGGCTGGCCTCGGATCAGGAGATACAAGGAGCCGAGGCCAGGAGCAGAGGCGGCGAAGGACTTGGGCAGGAGTGGCTGCTGTGCACTGTTGTTACTCTTCATGTTAACATGTGTTCAAATCGTTAAGGCGAGAACTTTGTGCAAAATTATTTGCTACAAAACACTCGACTCGTGTTTGCGCCAGCCTTCATCCCGATGCCCATCCCTGCTACATCCCTCCCTCTCTCTCTCGCTCTCTATCCAGGGGCCGTGGTACCTTCTCTGTCGCACACTGGGGCGCCAACACAACACAAACAACAGCTCATTGAGTTTTGGAAAAGTTGTTAACACGAACATTTGATGTCACAACACTGCCTGCCCCTGTACTGGCCTCCTCTCTGAGGGTGTGTGTGTGTGTGTGTGTGGATTTTGGGCGCATCCTTGAACAGGCGTAACATAAGAGCGGCCAGAGGACCACGACCGGAGTCCTTTCTAGCCGGAGTCCGATCCAAGCGTATCCTTTTTTGCGCCAAAAGCTCCGAAAATGCACAAAACCGTTACCAAAACTTGGCTCTCACATACCGGCCGAAAGGCACCATACCTTCCTCCCAAAACTGCCCCAAAAACCCCTCCTGAACCCCCCTCCCCCCATCCTTTTCGGCCAGAACACAATGGGCAAAGCGAGTAGCAACTGAAATGACAACAACGACGGGGAAAACAAAAAACTTTTACACTTAGCTGACTAAATTGTCTACAAATTTAGTTAATTTATGTTATTTATTTAGTTAGTTATCGCTTTTGCCGGCTCTGTCAGGGTGGGAGGGTTGTTGGAAAGCGGCGAAAATTGGGGGCTGGACTTGGCAGTGGCCAATATTGTGTGTGTTTGTCTTTTCGAGCGGAAGTGACGGAGCCCCTGAACCGTAATGATCTTGTAATTGAGCCTAATTGGAAAGGACTCTTTATCATTTACAGTTTTTATGGACTTTTAAATAATAATGATTAGGGGTTAGGGAAAAGTTGTTTAAATATTTATATTTATATATATATTAATTCATATTTATTTATGTTTATTTGTGTTTATTTATATGTATTTATATTTATTTATGTTTATTCATATTTATTTATGTTTATGTATATGTATTTATATTTATTTATAATTATTTATACGTATTTATGATTATTTATATTTATATGTATGTATTTATAAATAATATCCTTATCTTTAAATTAAAGTCTCTAAAAATTATTGCGGAATTTGAAAGTACTACAAATATTTTCGGTCTCTAGATATTTTGCTACAATATGTACACAGTTAGCCTTGCCTCCCAATTCATCTATTTCAACTGTCCAAGCCTGGCCTTTTCAGAACATCTCGTTCTTTGTACGATAAACATCTCTGAAATTTGCTAATATTTTGTTACAGTAAGTAAATATTATAATTTTTCTCTAATTTTCCTTCAATACTGCGTTTCCTAAGGCACAAAATCTAAGAACAGCAATGGAAACTATGGAAACTATATTGCCGCAGCAGATGAAACTACATGAATTGGAGCGGGAAATTGAAAATCGCCATCGTCTTATTGTGAAAAACAAGCAGATGGTTTCCGAGTATATTAAAACAGCCAGATCTCCAAAAGAAAGTTTTGAGATCCACGAACCGAAAAGGGTTACCTTTTTCGGTGCCATCTTTGGCCTGACCCTCTTTGTTTTCCTTATCCTGGTACATTTATTACTTTTCATTTATATTGTTGAATACTAAATACATATGTATATTTCTTAAAATGCAATTACTGGGATTTTAATTATATTTTATTTATTAACTTGTGTAAGAGGCAAGGGAATTTAATTTATTAAAATAGAAAAAACCTTGCAAATGTTTAATGCATAAAATCTATATATTGTTAGGTAAGTAAATTTCTTGTATTTATAATTAGCTGTTAATATTTATTCATATGTATTTATCTTATGTAAATGAGTTAATCTTACCCCGCCCATAGAGTACCCGGCCCTGGGAAAATTGTTGCATACTTTTCGACGCACCTATCCATTATCCATTATTATAGCTTACATCATATCCTAAAATAAATTTATATTCGCATTGTTTCTTGTGATTTAAAAGCTTTACAATCAATTTGTTTTTAGTCAAAGCATTTTCCAAGATTTTCCCACTTTTCCAACTGTTTTCAAATCCTGATTAATAGGGCCCGGAAACTCAGTTCCGCAAGTAAGGCTCTCTCCTTCAGCTAATTCCAATTAAATCGTATTTGCATTAATTTATGTTTTAAACTCAAGCGCTTAATCGAAGCCGTCTTACAGCCACTCCTTGACCGACTCACCGAAAGTCCTTGTGGCCGCGGAAAACCGTTGGAAATGCCACCACACAGCAGCTCGACAAAAAGGAGCAAAAGGACGAGAGGCGGCGCCAGAAAGCGTTAAATCAAGGAGCACGCGATGATGGAGTGTGTGCGGCGGAGGGGGCAGTTACCGAGGGGCGGAGGACGAAGGACGGACCGACTGCTAGGACTGCGACGGGTCATAAATGGAATGTGTGAAGCGCTTATGGCGCTGAGACCAATTGTCTCGATTGAGACGCGCATACACAATACATTCAGGCAAAATATACACGCGGACAGAGAGAGAAAAGCTCTTTCACTAGAAAATAAAATTATGGGAATATAATTTAAGTGTGGTGGTGGAAAAGAAGTAGCCATATCAATAGGCAAATTATGGATATTAAATTATATCGTTCGATTTCTTTTAATAAAGCCTCTAAAATCCGAACTATTTCCGTGTTCCCAGGAATTACAATTATTTTAAGTCTCTAGATTTGTTTACTATACCTTTTACACAGTCGGCCTTGCCTTTCAAATTATCTATTTCAACTGATCCGGCCTTGACTTTATCGTTATTTTTTTTAAGATTCAATGCAAAAACTGCAAGTACATGTTTCCTAAAATTAAATTTGAAGTTTAAATTTTTTTATATTTGTAAGAAATGGGGTCCAACTGGAATACTTGAGTAAAACTCTTTTTATATAATTTATAATCGATTTAATTCCCATATATAATGTATAAAAAATATATAAAAAGATAATTTCTTGCAACTTTTTCTTTAAAATTCTCAAGTACAGATTCAGCTTGGACTATTATTAAAAACGATTTCAATGAACTCTTTACAGCGTTGGAAGTCTACAGTTTCTACAGATTTAAAGCCTCAATTCCATGTTTATGATTATTTATAAAATAAAATTTAAGGAAAATAAAATAAATAAATTAAAAATATACCTCTGGTTTATGTTTTACAAGGGGAACCAACTTTCTCTTCAAGTTTGCAGCTAGACCCCGTTGGGAACTCTAGAGCAACGCAGGGCCTTTGTGTGCTTTGGACTTGAAATTTTATTGTAAAATAAAAAACTTATTTAATATATTTTCAACTCTCTCATATTTTCAACTCAATTTCGGTTCTAGCAAATGATTATAGCAAACACATATATTTTAGGGTAAATCCCCTTCCCATTTCTCGCCGTGTACTCCGACAACACACGCACACAGTGGCGGCAAAAGGCAAACAGAAGTCGCGTATTACACAGGACAACGAGGATACATGCATATAGTATGTGTGTGTGTGAGTGAACGGGCAACGTCAACAGCGTTTGATGCGTTGTTATTGCTGCTTCACCGAAGGTTGCTCACGTTGCTGTTGTTGTTGGTGGCTGTTGGACGGTTTATTGGTCTGGCTGAAAGGCTGAAAGGCTGAAAGGAAGAGGCCAACAACGCTAGACAGCCCCTAAGGGGATGAGGGCCGGGACCGGGACCGGGGCGGGGACCGGGGCCAGGGCAGAATTGCCAGACAGACAGAAAGGCTGAAGGACATGCAGACGGACGCGGCGAACTGCCGACAAGCCAAAATGATTGCAGACAAATATTGGCAGAGAAATCCGCGTTTATTGTACACTTCACACACACACACACACACACACCCAGGAAGCGGGAGTAAAATGCGCAACTTTAATGCAAACAACAAGGATGCGAAAAAATCTGGGGAGAGGAGATCGAATATTGGGCTACCTCTTATAAATAGTAAGGGAAATAAGCTCCAAGTTAAGTGTACAAGTATGGGAATCTAGCTATGTTCTCTATTTTTTATTTATTTACTTATTCTTTTTGATTTATATATATATTTTATTATATATTTATTTATTTACCTATTTATTTTATTTATCTATTTTACTTCAATAATTAACTTATTTATTTATATATTTATTTATTTTTTATTTATTTCCCTAATTTTTTTGGCTAAATTTATTCCTAAGTTGTTTCCTCAGTCTTGGGTGTAGCTATAAATTTATTTTTAAGAGTTTAATTCCCCAAAAAACATGTAACAAAACAAAATAAATCAATATATTTCGGTCTATCTTAAGTAATCCCCTGACCCTCATAATATTAATTAATTTTTATAACAAATATGAAAGCAATATCACTAAATTCTTAATAAAAAACATTTATTTTCAGTATTCTTTCAAATAACTTCTAACTTTCCTAGTTCAAAGTTAATTTCTCTTAAAACATAATCGGAAAATAGAAAAATCTTGGCCTTCCTCAACACTGCGTATGAGTAATATCACGTATACGCAGTGTGAAACTCCAAATATCTTCTTTTAAGCAATACATCACCTTATTTTCACCATAAGCAACTTGCAGGAAATTGAGAACATTTCCAAAGCGTTGAGATTTGCATTTGGATGTGAGAATTTCATAAAAACTGCCTGCTTATGCTTATGCTTATGCTTTTATGCTTTACGGGGAGGGGAAAGCATTACGCTTCTAAACACTGGGACTACCAGGTATAAAAAACTGCAAGAGAGGAAAGGAGGGACCAGCAGGCAAAAATCATCGAAAGCCCAAACCAACCGCAAAAATCAAAAATTTCATAGCAAACAGAGATGTGCGCGGCGGCGGCAGCAAGGACGCAGGATACGGGTGGCAGGAGGTGGCAGCAGCCAGACAGAGAGACAGTAACCGACACAGTTATGCCTCTCCCTGTGTGTGCGTTCGTTCGTTCGTTCGTTCGTTCTGGCCCATTCGGACAGACATTTATTTATGTATGTATTTATGCATATTTTGTGCAGAATTTCAGGCAACATTTTCGCACATTTTCGTACCGAGATTCGAGATTCGGTGATTGCTTTTCAGCCACTCGTCGTGGCTCACGTTAACACCGACGCTGACCTTTGCCCGCCACTGACCGCTGGAGTGCGCGAAATCACTTGGGGATTTTGCAGTCAACGGAAGCTCCGACAAAAGGTAATGACAGTGCGGCACATATCGAAATAATCGCTGGTTACTAATCGAAATCGAATAGGAAATGATTTTTAATAAGATTCGTTAGTTAGTTTGGACTAAGGCCTCTAGTTAGGAGTATATATAGGGATGGATCTTACCCTTAAAATAAAATATAAAGAAATATTGACATGTTCTTATGCAGAAATTAAGGCCTCTAAAAACACTTTTATTCGGATCTTTAAAGTACTACCATTATTTTCTGTCTGTAGATATTTTTCTAAAATATATGTACACAGTTAGCCTTGCCTCCCAATTCATCTATTTCAACTGTCCAAGCCTTGCCCTTTCACAACATCTCGTTCGTTTGTACGAGAAGCATCTCTGAAATTTGCTACAATTTTGTTACAGTAAGTACAAATTATTATTTTTCTCTAATTTTCCTTTAATAATCCGTTTCCTAAGGCACAAAATCTAAGAACAGCCATGGAAACTATGGAAACTATATTGCCGCAGCAGATGGAACTACATGAATTGGAGCGGGAAATTGAAAATCGCCGTCGTCTTATTGAAAAAAACAAGCAGATGGTTTTAGAGTATATTAAAACAGCCAGATCTCCAAAAGAATCTTTCAAGATCAACGGACCGAAGAGGGTTACCTTTTTCGGTGCCATCTTTGGCCTTACCCTCTTTGTTTTACTCATCCTGGTACTTTTATTACTTTTCATTTATATTTTTGAATACTAAATACACATGTATATTTCTTAAAATGCAATTACTGGGATTTGAATTTTATTTTATTTATTAACTTGTGTAAGAGGCAAGGGAATTTCATATATTAAAATAAAAAAAAACTCTTGCAAATGGTTTAATGCATAATATGTATATATTGCAAGGTAAGTAGATTTCTTGTATTATTAAGGTGAAATTCCAGTCTTTAATTTTAGTTAAGAGTAGTGAGTGAGTTCTTTTATATTAAGATGAAATTCCTATACTTTTTTATTCAGGACTTTTTACAGACTCTTGGCCTAACCTCCTTCCGATCCCGACCATTTCTTCCAGATATCTCCTTAACCCATTGCCTAGTTCTTAAAGACCTTGATGTGATCTGGCGAGTTAATGGGCTCGCTTTTCCTAGCCCGAATCCTGAGACTGGCTTGCATAGTTCCAGTTCCTTTCCTTTCCCATCCCTTCCCTGGCGATGAAACTAGCTATTCCACATTCAGCGCGTGCTGCACTTTAATTAAATTTCTTAATTATGTTGGATTAATACAAACAGAGGGCGCCGGCAAGGGCACACACACACTCGCGCACACATACACACATACACACACACACACACACAGTGGCACAGCGTCCTATTCTCCTTTTGAGTTTAATCAACATACGCAGAGCACGGGCTCTGAGCCCGGCCCGAGTAATTGAGAAAACTCGGCGCAAGTGTCGGTCCCGACAGCCGCCGTCGTTTATGCCGTCGCTTATCCTGAAGCCAAGGATCTCCGAGGGTGGATCGTAAGTATTTGAGTTTCTTCTGGGCCAATTTTCATTTATTCAGAGAATTTTATTTGTATTTTATATTTTAATTTATATGAAAGGCCTCCTTTGGTAAGGCAATAAATTAAGGTGCTAAATTTATCATTAGACTTCTTTATAATTTCTAGGGGAAAGCTGCTGGTATTTCTGCTACATTTTGAAGTTAATTAGCATCGGTTACTGTAAGCTGTAAGCATTTTTTAATTTAAAAAAAGAACTCATCTCCGCATAAACGCTCCGAAGCCCTTCCTAGTCTGCAAATGAGCTGGTTAGCGGGCTGTCTACCCCACATTGCCACTACTTCTATCCCTATACCAATCCCCATATCCCATCCCCATTCCAATCCCACTTCCTGGCCTCCACTCCCAACTCCTTCAATCCTCTCCAGCTTCGACTGCTCGAGTGCATGCACAGTTAGTTACTTTGGCATTTACCTTTGCCGTCGCCGTCGCCTTCGTCTTTGTGCCCATCTCATCTGTTGCCATTGGAATCTTCTGGTCCTGGTCTCCGCCGAGTCCGGGTCCTGCTTCTGGCCAGGTGTGGAACGGGGCAGGGGGGCCGGGGATTAGTTGCAGCACGTGACTGAAATTCCAAGCGAGGCGGAGCAGGGGGCAGGAGCGGTTGGATAGCAAGTGCTTACTAAAAATTAAAACACATGTAAAGAAATAATTAAGATATTATGCCACGAACCTGCCTTCCCTCTTGTCTTTCGTTCCGTTCCGAACTCTCCCACGTCCGCCAGGCAGCCCAACATGGAGCTTCCTTCATTGCTACACTGAGGGAAATGGGGCACCTTAAGGAAATAAATTAAAACACTTGAAAGAGTTTTAAATAATAATATGAATAAGGATTAATTTAAGGTTCTTAAGGTTAATTCTGAGCCTGAAATAATCGCTACAAATTTTATTTAAAATTCCTACTATGTACAAAAGATTTAAACTAATTCATAAACTTAATTTTAATTATTTTAAAACCATTTTCAAACATTTAAACACATTTGCGACTATCCTGGCACCCCTGAACATCCTCTCCTTCCATTATTCAGACATCAAACCCCTGGTTTCCCCCAGTGTAGCCTGTATTCCCTGGCGGACAGCGGGTGTTCGGTGCAGCAGCGCGTAAACCAAGCACGATAAGGGCAAACTGTCACTCTGAATAGGCCACTAAATGCTGCAAGGATGGCGGCAGGGCGGCAAGGCGGCAGACCCCATTGGGGAGTGATGGGCGGCCGACGAAGGCCGAAGGTAAGGACACGCCACAGCTGGATGCAGGTGGGCAAGACTTCTTGGGTCAACAGGCTGCCCGTCTACACGCTAAGGAAATACTTGCACAAGTGCTGAATGATCTTTGGCCATTAAATGTCCAGGAAATAAAGTAACTGATGAGATATTGTAGCCATATTTTAAATACTTCTCTTTGTGGATATTGGAAAAGCTTAAAGGAAATATAGAATTTATTAGAACGGAGACTGACACTTCTGAAGCATCACTTCCCTTTTCTATCGATGTATCGATTAGTGGGCTACTTTAAGCGATAGGCAATCGGAACAAGTTGGCAGCCTGTCTGTCAGATAACTCGCTCTCTCTCTCTCTTTCTGTTAAGCTAAGTACTCAGACACACGAAAAGTGTTCCTAAGCAGTGCGATAGAGCTAGAGGGTGAGTATTGACCTCTCGTTTTGACTCAATGCTTAGGAACACTTTTCGCGTGTCTGAGTACGGAGCTTTACTACGACATTTCGCTTCTTGTAATAATTAACCCTTTTTATTGTTAATCTTCTGTTGTTAACATTCTTTTGTATAGTATTATTCATAATATAACTATAATTAGATATAATCTAATGGTATATAAGACGCCCCTGAAAATGTAGTCCTGCTAACCCATGCATCAATTAAGAGCTTATTGTGGAAAAAAGATAGTTAACCAAACGAATATATTATTATTTAATGTAGATCATTTTTATATACGTTAATTCTATTACTATTAGCCCTATATTTCTTCAATTTAATACCCTTACTAGGCTTTTTTATCGATAAAATAAGTGTGACATAACCCTCGCTTTCTGTGAGCCCATTGTCCTGCCGGCACGTGGCCAACTTCTTGCGATTCATTTCTCTAGATTTTGTGCCTCATTACAGGTATCCAAGTGTTCCAATGTCCCACTGCTCCCATGTATCATTAAAAGGTGTGTTTTTGTGTCGCTCCAGCTAGGCCGGGCCTCCTGGAGCTGCCGGATAGTGGCGCTCCCCGCCGGCTTCACCGCCGGCACTTCTTATTCCCTCCCGTCCGTCCGACAGTTATAATTTCTGCTTGTTTTATTTACGGTACTTACGCGCACTTGTACTCTGGATCTGGAGCAGGAATCCTGAAGCGGGAGCGGGAGCTGGAGCGGGAGCAGGGCACCCAGAGATAAGGTTCGTGCTCAAAACGTTTTTACATGCCATCGACTGAGGGGCCAAAAGGAACACTCTCCGACAGACACATGCTGCCGAGGACGAACACACACTCGCCTGCTCGCTTACTTCAAGCGAAGAGTGTTGGCAGGCGGAACAACGTTGGAACAATTAAATTTAATTGCATTCCCAATTTGTATAATTATGCCTTGGTCTAAATAAATTTTTCATTTACTTCATAACGAAGACACAAAAACGAAGACACCGCCGGGTGGATGGGGATGGCTGGATGGATAAGGACGGATAAGGATGGAGCCAAGGATGGACCCAGCTGCTGATGCAGCACCGCCCCACTTTGCGGTGGCCGGCGGGGCTCTTGGCAAGCTCTCCCTTCGGATCCTTCAGTGGATCCCTGGTGGCCATGGTCCACTGGCAATCGGCTTTTTTGCTTGACAAAAGCCAGCCAGCGAAGGGCAGGGGCTTCAAAAGTGCACAGAAAGAAAATGGTGAATGAAGTTAACTATTTTTACTATTATTTTTTTAACTTTAAATAAATGTAACACTGTTTAATATTTGTTATATTTTAATATGTTGGAATGGATTTTATTAGAGCTCTAAGAACCTCGATGGTATTATCGATTCTATCGATGAAAGACTTTTGGCAGCACGATCGATGTTTTTCGACTATCATGATACTATCGGGAGTTTTATTTAGTTTTAAATTCTGACTTGTTCTCAACCTTGGCATTAAATGAAAATAAAATTAAGCTTAGAAAGTCAAAGCCTTTAATTATGAAATTTTTAAGGAAAGTTTGGTAAAAAAAACATATATTTATGAGGATTTTTTTTTTTCTAACAATTTTTCATTTTCAAAAAATTAAGTTAAGACAAAGAGAAAGGGTAGCTTTTATTTGAATTCAAATTATTCTTAGAAAAAAATCAAGACTTTTTATTTATTCATTTCCAAAGGAATATTAATTATTATTTATTTATTTATTTATATGTTGCTAGCCTATAGTTAAAACTAAGTGCTAACAGGCGGGTTTGAGCTATAGCTGGTAGGGCCTTCACCTCGATTTATTATTTATATTAACACATATTTAAAAATATTGTCATGTAATATGTAGCGATAGTAACGTGATAGTATCGATAGTTTCCCCAAAGATATTGAAAAACATCGATAAAAGCCAGTTTTTAAAGATCTAGCTTTTATTCATTTCGATATGATCTTTTGCGTCTTACTCCTTTTCGTTTTATGTGCCAAAGTGCCCGTATCCTTTTGTTTTTAATATTTAGCTTATATCTACCTCTACCGATTTTTATCTACAATAACGCGTTTTGTGTATAATAAAGTGTTTATGAAATTGTATTTATATTTAAAATACGTTAACAAGCAAAAGGTATTCCTAAAGTTTTTCTGTTCTAACAACCTTTTTAAAAGCCCTTATTTAGGCATCCAATTAGTTAAGAAACACTCTTGATTAATTTATTTATAACGATTTATCAACTGTTCTAGTGCTGCTTCTGACAAAATAAACTAACCATTAAGTCGAAACCATGTCATAATCTTCACCTGGCTTGTATCTCATATTTTTCTCTACGAAATCACAAAGGAGTTGAAGTCCCTTATCAGTCAATCAGCCTCGTCCTTTGTATGTTGATGCCTGCTGCCTTCTGGCCTTTACAAACCTTGATCGGACCGAAGCCACTTGGCCCGTCAAAGCTGTCAGGCAGCTGCATAATTTCAATTATTGACCGAAGCCATCATCAACTCGGCTGCCACCCATTTTCCGCCTCCGAAGGGGAATCACCAACATCAACGAGTGGGGCGGCGGCCTAATCAAAATTGATGGCTAGATTGCATCGCATTGTCAACGCGCCGCACCGCGTCGCGCCGCTTGACAGCTGTCATCGTTGTCCAGAGATTTGCCAATTTTGACGATTAGCAGGAGAAATCGAATCGAATTGAATCGATAAACCGGAGAAAGAGACTCTGGGAGAAGCTGCATAATTAGTGCTCCTCTAGCACCAGCTCCAGCACCAGCTCCAGCTCCTTCCCCTGGAAAATCACCGCCTTTCATCGGCAAATAGAAATTCCATACAGCGATTAATCCAATAAGTTTCTATTACTTTGATTAGGTGTTGATTATGTGTGTCGGAGGGTCCGGGAGTCCGGAGAGGAGTCGCTCGAGGGAACTTTTCAAGCTGCTCGCTAATAAAGTGATGAAAACACACTGCCTGCCTGGCTGGCTGGCGCACACGGAGGCGAGGATGAGGGCGAGGGTGCCATAAATGCCGCCGTTTGGCGAGCAGCAACAAAGGCCAAGTAGCTCCGGCTGCCTGCCGAAAAAAGGGAGGAAAAACTATGCGAAGGATGCCGGCTCAGAGGCGAGAAAGATTTTTGCAATTTATTTAAGTCACGTGCCATATTCCCAGCATCAGCATCAGCATCAGGAGGAGGAGCAGTAGCAGTAGCAGTAGCAGGACCAGGACCACCTCGAGCAGGTGGGCAGGGTGTGTGCGACTTGATTTGGAACTCAAAGTGACTTGCCCGCCACTGACTGACTAACTGACAGGGCCGTAGTCGGGGCCGGAGACTCCCAGACCAAGACCAAGACCAAGACGTAGACGGAGTCGGGCCAAAGTTATGCCAGCCAGCAAATGTAACATAAATTATATGAAGCAAAGGCGAAGGAAGCTGCCTGCCTGGGGCAGCACAGAGAGAGAGTGAGCGAGCGGTTGACGGGACAGAGGACAGAGGACACCAGGCCCAGTCCTTGGTCTCCGTCTCCGCCTCCGCCTCCGCCTCTGCTCATCATGAGGCAACTTACTTCACTTAGTTGGCAGCGCTTAATTAGTGTGCGCGAATTTCGAGCACGTGAATTTTCATAAGCGTGTGATAGAGGAACTGCAGCAGGGGATCGTGGGATCGGGGACACTGGCTGACTGGGAACAACTAATTGGATTGGAATGGAGCATCAGGAAACACTGGGACGGGGCCAGCCATGAAGCTGTGTGGGCAGCCAGGACAGAGTCAATCTAGAGCCCGGGTACGGGGATTTATTTATTTCATATCTCAAGGTGACTTATTAGTAAAATAAATTTAATAGTATAGTTATTATTATGTTATCTTATTTAAAGCATATTTTAAGAAATTTATTTTAAAGGTTGTGGAATGAAGAAAACTCAAAACAAAACAATAAAAATAAGTGAGAGTATGTTATATTAAGAGTTTAACACAGACAAAGACACTGGCAATCCAATATTTATTTATATCACTGTACACGGCAGTCCACGTAGTGACGATGAGCACCGAAACTGTGGTGCGCAAGGAGACTATTATATAGGGCCGTTGAATTGAAAACTGCTACGATAGTCCGATCAGAACCATTTAAATCTTGATCGAAAGGTATTGTAAACGTCTTTAAAATTTAAAATGAAACGTCTTAAATATAATTTTGTTAATTTTTTTTCAATTTAAATGTTTTTTGTTTATGCATTTTGCAAACAATTAATTGACATTGTGAGCTCTGAGTATTTTAAGTTGCGAATACATGTATCAGCTGATTTTGTTCGGTTTTGCCGTAGAAAGCCATCGTTTTTTTAAGATTATTGCAAAATTAGACTAATTACTAAAATTCAAATATATAAGCCATAGTTTAACATTGCGAATATATGTTTCAGCTGATTTTAACCAGCACCCTTTTGTTTAGCGCTGCATTTTAGTGTTCCTATTGCATATTTCAAATGAATTTCAAATTGCATATAAATAAAGTAGGCTTGTTCTCTGGGTTTTGACAGTCAACATTGCGTGTCGGACTTTGAAAACGCTCTAATTTAAGGCTGTAGTTTTAAAAATTCTAAATAAATAATGGAGAATTTCGAGGAAATTGAGAATGAAGAAAATTCGCTTGGAATCGGACGACGAGGAGGGCGTCCCTTCGACCGCAATCAGGTAACCTGTCTTGGCGTCGGATGAACTAGGCATCCAAGCCTTTCGCAAACTATGGACGCACGTTCTTATGTATATTTTCCATTGAAGATAATTAAGCATGATAAAATATACATACATATAGTGTGTAAAGCCATATGTACGTACATCCGTACATAACTTTCTTTTTGAGATCGTTAATGAATGATGTACATCCTTCTTAATGTGTGCAATGCCATTAGCTTAAAACCGGTTATTAACATGCTTTTTCCATATTTATTTTTAGCGACAAGATTCAAGCATTTGCATTTGAAATTTGAAAAAGTAACACTACTAATTTAAGTCAAGATAAAAGCAAGAGCAAGAAAAAAATACATCCCTACACATCACAGTTCAAATTGTAAAAAAACTGATCGCCACAAGTATGGCTGCTGACAAAACCAAGTGGCTACCAATGGTATCGGTTCTAGTCACTGTTAAATTTATGTCTTCGCGGCTTAGTTGTCTTCCACCAAGTCACGCATCTCATTGAGGTTATTTAGTAATATTTTTGTTCGACGGTGCATCTCTGGACATAGCATACGCTTTTGCATTGACGGTGTCTTGGCAGAGTAGGAGCCAAACGAGGTATCTGTTCAGGTTCATATGTATAGAATACTCTGTGTGGTTTGGTAGCTGTTACTGGCGATAGATTTTCTTGAATTGACTGGATGGCCTGCTGTTCCAAATCATTGGCTTTGACAACGCTCTTCTGGTACTGTCCGGAGTATTCAGGATCGTAGCATACGCCTCTGCCTTGACGGTGTCTTGGCAGAATAGGTTAGTTGGCCAAACGGTTATTATTATCATATATTAATAATTTACTCGACGTTTTACCAAATTTGTTTCTCAATACAGGGAAATTTCATTGCTGAAAGAGTTGAAGCATCTTTGGAGGACGTTGTGATGGAAGAACATCGCATACATCTGATCTTTGAATTCCTATTGAGCTCAACAAGTACATGGACTCGTTGCCGGCGGATAAGCAAATGGACAGCGAATTGGTCAAGAGCAACTTGTACCAGATAACGAGTGCCATTTTTAGCGAGTCGATGAGTTCTGATACGGAGATAAATTCTATATGTATACTATATATGGTTAATCTCAGTCGATTTTTTATTTTGTTACTTAAATACTTAAGTTGACAATGAGCGCAGACCTTTCTTTTAATATATTTAGTAAACATAATCAATGGAAGACTGATGCCCAGAGGCACTGCCTTTCCATAATCAATACAACCGCCTTGGCTCCACCATACAGGCCCTGGTCCTGGTCCTGAGCCCCCTTCGGAGTTGGCATAGCTCGCTTTCCTTTTCGTTTTCATTTGCGTGGCGCTCTCCCAGCTTGAAACAGTTTGATTAAGTTTAATTGATGTAATTACACTCTCAAATTGGATTGGATTTGTGAATACAAAGCGTGGCAAGGGGCGGGACGGCAAGGACGAGTGATGAGAGAGAACAGGAAGCAGGGAGCAGGGACGACGGCGAGAGATGGAGCGAGTGCCCAATCGATCCCATTAACAACTTCAAAGTCGAGATCTCGTCATGGATTTTGTGGCCAGGCCCGGGCCCGCACACACACACTGACACTCGCTAACACTTCACACGCAACTTTCATCAATTCCGAAAATGAATTTGAAAGTGTTGCCATTGTTGCTGTTGTCTCCATGTGCCGAAGGGAGCGAGCGCCAGCGGCAGGACGATGGCCAGGAGCAGAGGCAGGCTCAGCAGCAGCCCGAATGATGTGGCGCGCATATTTTGCATAATTTAAGCAATTTGTGCAACGCCAGCGGAAAGGGAAGCGGCACGGCACGGCACGGCACGGCCATGAGGACGAGGACTGCAGATCCGGATGCAGATGCGGATGCGGATGAGGATGAGGACGAGGAATGACCATGCGAGCACGGATGCGCCCTCTTTCCCCCCTCAGATGACAACGACAAGGACGAGAGCGCTGCGAATGATGGACCGAACTGGACTGCTCCCACATTATTACACCCAGAGAAAGGGATCCAAGAAGAGCCATTTTTCTATTGTAAACACCGATCTGGTGTGGCCACTCTGTGTAATATTAAAAGCCCTAGAGATCAATCGATAGATAAAAGCTAGATTTTAAGTACAGAAAGATACGGTCACATTGGAACGGGAAAAGATAAACAAAGAACGCAATAGGATTAAATCGAAACAGATAAAAGCCATCTCAACGTATAAAAACACAAATGAGATCAAATAACTATATTTATGAAGCTTCACCTTTATAAGTTCAGGTATTGCTTTCCAGATTTAAAGTGTACACCTGATACACCGTACTTGCAACCTGGCCGGCAGCCAACGAACGGCTAGCGGGGGCGATGGACAACGCCACGGTCACTGGCCAACAGCCGGCGGAGCTGAGCCAGCGCCAGCGCAGTCCTGGCCAGATAATGAAGCAGCAACATTTTAACCAGGCAAATGCGCAAACACATTGAGCCAGCTGTCGGAGGGGGGAGTTAACTGGGAGTGGGAATGGGAGCAGGAGCAGGAGCCGGGGTAGGGGTTGAGTGTGAGTGAGTTGGTGTTGATTGCCGACTGCCAACTGACTGTCTGTCCCTGGGAGCCGTCCGTGTGCCAGGCCGAGTGACTAACTGACTTGGTTCCTGCTACTGATTCATGAACTGGCAACGGGCCTGGACCAGGGACGTCCAACCTGAACCTGAACCTGAGCCGGAGCCAGGGCCTGGGCCTGGGCCTGTGACTGAGCGAGAGCCTCAGTAGCTGCAAAATGTTCGGACAAACACTCACACATCCTGGGTTCCTGAATCCTGGTGGCTAGGTAGATGCTCATATTTCGTTTTCCCACAGTCTCGTTTCGGTCATGCTCGTCCTGATGCTGATGTGGATGTGGATGTGGAACCTGGCTGCTGGTTTTTGTCCATTGCGTTGCCATGACAGTGGATTTTACAGAGACTTAAGTGCCGGGCGATGGTCGTGTCTGTGTGTATGTGCGTACGCTTGATATATGCAGCTGACTCATTCTGCTGACGCTCCAAATTCAAACGCAAACACTGTTGCATACTTTTGCGCGCTGCAAACCAACACAAGCCAAGCGAGACAGAGAGAGCAGGAGATAAAGAGCGAGAGAGAGAGAGAGGGAAAGGGAGACTGCAACGGACACATATTTTCTGATAAATTATTGCATTGTTGATTTATTTTTGGCTTTTCGCTGTCTGCGGCTTAAGATTAATTTCCTTGCGTTGTTGAATTCACACTTATGTGGCATTGGCGCCCAACGTGCCACCCACAGCCACCCATCCCTACCATCCTCCTCCAACATCCCTTTGTGCCTGCGTCCGTGTCCGTGTCCGTGTCCGTGTCCCAAGTCGTTAAATGGCTTTTTAAAAAGCGCCAATAAAAATTAAATCAAATAAATATAATTTTTAATTAAAATGCCCTTTAATCTTTTTACAATTATTACCCGTATAATGAACAACAACAACAAGGACAGCGGATGAAACAACAGTTACAAGAACATCAATTGCCAGGAGGGGACAGACCCAAGGTAGCGGCGAAAACAAAAGATTGAATCCCATCAATTGGATGGAAATTTTTATTAAGCGTCGATAAACAGAGGCTCAAACAGATGGAGGATGGAGGAGCTGAGCTTTTAAATTTGTTAAAGATATGCATATGGTTGTCGGGATAACCGTAGGTGATCCCAAGATCAGGGATGGGCTGCTAAAGCTAGCAAAGCTCACAGTATTCTGTATTAACATTTAATACATTGTCTTAGCATGAATTCTACCTAATTCGACCTCAAATAAGTATTTTATTATGTCCTCTATGAGATCTCCGACTTGCTTTAATTCATAATTTGGCCAGTAACAAGTTGGCCTTGCGCTTTAGGTTGCTAAAGGCCATTCGTTAATGTAACCTATTGATTGTATAATGTTTTAGTACAGTTTCCCCTTCCCTTTTCCTGGTTACCGCGAACTTTTCTATTGTTTCCATCGGTTAGCATTTTGCTTTTAATACCCTGTTCTTGTAGCCACCCAGGTTATGTTGTATTCTTTCAGAGTTTACCACTATAAGTATTTGGATGCACTCCCAAAACTACACGAAAATAAAACTAATAGAGTAGCTTTCGCAGAGTGCTTTGCTTGTACACTGCTGGCAAAGCCTGGGAGATAAAATCTTAAATTTATCTTAAAGTGGCTCCCCGATTCTGAGCTTTTATAATTATTCTCGTAGAACCGCTGTTCAAGAGATCTGTCCTTATGTCTTTGCAATACACTTATGGAGTTAAAGGCCAGGTATTTCGTGGTCGGGACGACCATCTACAGTGCTCTTTCACATTTTATATATTGCTTGTTGGGTGGTCACGAGTTGGCCTTAGTCAATCCCGGGCCAGAGTCTCGTTGCCAAGTCTAATCTGTGGACCGTGCGTGTGTGGCATGGGACACAAAAGTCGCCGGCTAAGCCGCTCCTGAGTGGCCTTTGATTGGCCTTCGCCTCTCCGGAGCACCCCAGTTCGGTTGGGGTCCTTGGCCATATGCGTGTGCGGTTGCCTCAAGGCGCCGCCAGGATGGGATGTGGGGGGGATATAGGAGATGGATATGTTTAGGGACAGCAGCACACACACAGTCACCCATACACCCACACACATATTAAACCCATGGAACGTAAATATTTAACGAATACTTTATTCCGCAGCCGGAGCAACAAGGAAATCTCCTTTTTTATGGCCTGTCTCTGCCTCCTCTTGGTTTTTTTTGCCCTTTTTGAGTGGAAAACTTTGTCAGTAGTTCGGAAACGGGATCGGGATCACATGCAACATGTGTGTGTCCTGCAGCGAGCGGAGTGCACGAGGTCGTGGCAGTTCATTTCGCAGTCGGAGCTTTAATAACTAAGTCCGGACTTGGCAGCAGTTCCACTTCCACCAGCAGCCGCTATCGCTGGATAAAATGATGACCCCGGCAAGTCTGCTCTCTCCTATTCTCCTCTCCTCCTTATCCGTTCTCTGTTCTGCGTTCTCCTTTCTCCGTCGGCAGGAAAGTGAGACAAAAATATCGTTTAATTGTTGCCAAAATGTAGTCCCCGGCCCCTCCCTCCCCGGCTATGCGTGATATATGGCATGTTCCCAAAAAGGGGGAGGGGGGTGTGGAGCTGAGAGTATCTGCTCTTGCAAATTGCAGCGTTAATTGCATACAAAGAACAAGAAAAGTGCCCAAGAAATTGTAACAAAAGGCCCTTTCCCTACCCGTTACCCGTTACCCGCTACCCTTTACCCGCTACCCGCTACCCGTTACCCTTTTCCTGGTTTCATTTCCATTTCCATTTCCTAGAAGGGGGTGGAGACTGGGGACTGGAGACTGTGGAGAGACTGGAGGCTGGAGGGTGCCTCACATAGTTGACAATTGACACATTTGCAATTCAACACTCGAGCTGAGCGGAGCTCGAGCGTTGCGCAATCAGCGGCCTCGCGTTTCACGTTGCTCTCTCCCCCAAAGCCTCCCCCTTTTCGGCACCCCTCCCCTCTCATCCCACCCAACGTTTAGGCATTTGCATTTTGATGCCTCTGTGTTGGGGCAAGCGAGAGAGGGAGACAGAGAGAATAGGAGGACGAGACGGCGGCAAGCGGGGGACATAAATATTTGCAGTGTTTGATGTGGCAGCTCCGGGTTTGACTTCGAATTGGTGACTCCACGGGCATGGGCACGGGCGACCACTACACTGAGAGCAACAGTATGGGCATAACAATTGCATCTACTAATTCAATTTAAAATTTTATTTTAGTTTTGAAGCATAATAATAGAGAGCATTATAGAATTATATAAGGTAGTCCCATTAGCTTTAACGCGGGCGATAAGTGTTCAACTCTCTCAGTTCTCAGAGAGGCATGAAATAAAGGTAAAGCATTGTCAAAAAAAGAGAGCGCTCTTTCGATGAGACTACCTTTTAAAATTGTATCATGATAGAGAGAGAGAGAGAGCGGAAAACGTTGGGCTTGAGCGAGCTATCGAGATCTGGGCTGCCCACTTGCTTCGATAGCTTATCGTTCACGGCTGCCATCTAACTGTAATATCGATAACAATATCGATATGCGGCTTTCGCTTTAATATATTTTCATTTTTATAGCCATATCATTATTATATATTATTTTTTAATTTATCAGGAAACCATTTCGATTTATTATTCATTATTAGTATCCATTATCACAGCGACTATTAACATTTCTTTGTTACCTCACTTCGAATTTAAAGAAAGCTGTTCCCTGGCGAAATTCCTGTTACTCTCCCTTATTTTTGCTGAGTGGAACCGATGCCTGGCTTCTCGGATTCATTAAACCGAGCGGGGGAGTGGGGTGTGTGTGCGTGTGTGCATCTTGCGATTCCTGGAGGCGCACTTGCCTTAATTATTGCCTGGCATGCTGCTCAAGAAGAGAGAGAGAGAGCGGCGCGCGGGGCATCGTGCACTGGGAAATGGGAAATGGGAAATGGGAAACGGAGTGTCAACAGTTTATGAAGTGGACGCGGCGGGACTCGGGGACACGGGGCTCCTCCTGCGACTGCGACTCCGATTTCCCTCGCTTTTCCGGCACATTGGGGGCATAATCAAACGGTAATTGGTGCGGGCAACGATTTTGCAAATTGAAAGAAAGCACAGAGGCGCCGGCAAAAGAGAGGGGGGCGAGTGGGGGCACACAGCACACAGCAGACAGCAGAGACAATTTTCTATAAAAACTAAATTTGAAATTGTGTTGACTTAACGTTTGCGCATAAAGCGGCAACCAAAATGGCAAATGCACTCACACGACCAGATGGACATGCTAAAGGACATGCCAAGGGACACACACTCTCGCACACGACGAGGACGAGGACGAGGACGAGGACGAGGACGGGAGCGGGAGCAAGGACGAGCTTGGGCTTCTGGTATAGCACTTTGTGCAATGTCTCGCCTCATAGTCGTCATGTTGGTGGAAATTTATTTTCATTGCTGCCGCAGGCAATGGCAATATCAACAGACCGGAGGTGGCTTCTGGGCGGCACTGGGTCCTAGGTCCTTCGTGGCACTCCTGCATCCCATCGCATCGCATCGCATCGCAAAGTCGCCTGACCTTTGCCACGCATCATCCTGGCCGAAAGTGCGGCCCCTCCCCGGGGAAATCGAACTAGGAACTATAGCAACTCTCGAACTTCTCGAACTATAAGTTTTATGCGCCAAACTTGGTTCGTTCACGACAAGCAGCAGAATCCAAGAAGGTGTATTCAATTTGGCCAATCGCATTTTTATTGGCGGTTTTCAAGCTCAATTTAAATGCCATTCGCTTTAAATCTGGCCAAGTTACGAGCCCCTATTAAAAAAATTACTAAAAGGAATTAGTAAGGAAATCGTTAATTAACCATGACTTGGAGTTGCAATAAGTAGCCTTGCCTTTGTCGCTGTCTGGAATCCTTTAAAGTTGTTTCGTCCTCTGCTGTCTCTTTGAATATGTTGCACGATTTGTTTGTGAGCTCATTCTCGTCCCTTGTCCGCGTCTGTCTGCGGGGGTTTCCCTTTTTTTTTCGGCGGTCCAGCTAGCTGGGCCAATGCCCTCCATCATTTTGGGCAGCAATGAAAGTTGCAGCTTAGCGGCCAGCAGCAATGCACTGTAAGAAATACATACCTAAAGCTTTTAATTGGTATTTAACTTTATTAGTAACTTGGTAAGTGTGCATTGTTAATATTAAGATCTAAGATTACTTGTTAATAGGCTTTTTACATTATTCCTGCCTTCAGTGACACATTCTCTTGTTTTTAAAGGCAGGCAGTGGGTTATCTTATTTGATTTAATAAATTTAAAAAATATATTAAATTTACTTAGATATTCAGCCATATTTTAGTGCAGTGTATCAGAAGCAGTAGCGACGGAGATGGCAACGCTGACGCGTTCAAGTGAAAAGTCCGCAGCTGCTGCCCGCACTTCATGTACAAGTATTCCGCTGTGTGTATGGGGGGGGTGGTGTGCGAGTGTTAAAGGGGTGTGCGGGTGGGCGAGTGTTAAGCTTTCGCTCGATGCTTTGTTTTACTGCTTAGCTTTGGTCAAGTCCAGTCTGGGGATGCTGCTTCTGCTCCTGGGAAGAAGGATTCTGGTGCTGCCACTGGCTCAGCTGGTTGTACACAGAAAGAAATGTAGGAAATATATTAAGAATGCTGAAATCCAGCTCTTCGTCATCAGTTTTTGATGCTAGTCAACTTTAACATTTATCGAAAATGTCAGCAGGATGGCGTTGCCAGATCCAGATAAGAATTCTAGTACAAAGCAAGTGGTAAGTGCTGCAAATATCCCTTGTTAGCTTTGGACTTTGTCACATTCGAAAGTTCTAGTTCTTTAAATAAATCTTATGGCTTAAATTGAACAATATTTTTCACGTATAATTATTATATAATTCTCTCTGAAATCCACCTCTTCGTCATCAGTTTTTGATGCTAGTCAACTTTAACATTTATCGAAAATGACAGCAGGATGGCGTTGCCAGACCCAGTTAAGAATTCTAGTACAAAGCAAGTGGTAAGTGGTAATATTTTTTATCGAAAAAAAGTTCTAACTAGATTAAGCTTATTGTTTATGGTTTTAATGTTTTTTTTTTACTATTTTAATACTATTTAGTACTTTAAGTTCTCAAGTCTGGATCCTTCTTTTTTTTTAAACCCAATCTTTTCTCGCAGTGCTGCCGCCTTGTGCTGCGCTTCATTGTGAGTCCGGAGACGTGACTGGCCAGTGGCCACACGCTTGGCGTGAGATTCCCAACACTTTGTTCGCTGCCCCGGACGACGCCGGAAGAAGGGAGCGGAGTGTCGTGGGAGCCGGTCTGGGATACGAGCTCGGGTTCGGGTTCGGGTTCAGGTTCAGTGGCGACCCTCGGCTAACCCAAACCCAACTGCGGCACCGCCCACCGCCCACCGTCTATTCCCTCGCCCACCATGATAGCTGTAATCGAGAAAATCCCATAAGAGACGATTTAATCCCATATTTCAAAGTTATTCAAGTGCAAAAATGCCAAAAAGGAATGCAAACATAAGCACTGCCAGGACACGGACACGGACACGGACATCCTCAAAGACAGAAGTGGGCGGCGGGCGGCTCCTGTTGGGAACTGGGCCACCTGGCGCAACCTTCTCCTGACCGCACACTTTGCCACTTTGTTGCATTGAATCAATTCCAGTTCCAGCTCGGAATACGGCACTGGCAGCGGCAGCGCATCCCGGCTAGCTTCCATCAGCTGCCTCCATCTCCAGCTCCAGCTCCATCATTTCTGTGCGAATGCACTCGATTTCGCCGCATTTAGTTTTGGCCAGCGCAAATCCTCCTCGCACTCGAATCGGTAATCCCCAACAATTAGCTACAGATTTGAGCGATAATTGGGCAATCGCGATGGCAACTCTCTCAATCCCGCCAGGATACTGATTCCTTCCCCCTCCCTGCCACCAGTTCCATTAGCTGCCAGCTCCCAGCTATCAGCTACCAGCCACCAGCTCCATTCCGCATTCAACTGCAGTCGCAGTTGGCAATTAATTGCGTTTCAGATACAGTTTATAAATATGGCGCAGCTTTAAATTGGCTCATTAAATTTCATTTGTGCACAGGCGCCACACATCAATTGACACCGCAGACGGAGCGGAGTGCCAGGCTCCGCGAACAGGGTGTCCCGCTCGAGGTATCGAGCACATCCTGACGAGTACCCAGTGCTAGGTACTCCACCCAGCACCGGGAGTACTGTTCACTTTTGAGTCTGAACGGCGCTGCCGCTGACAGGTGAGTGATGTGGCAGGCGGAAACTTTGTTACCGCGATAGTTTCGCATGTCACTAGCCTACAGGGTGACTTTATAGAGGTTGGGAGTATCATCCCAGTTAGGGAGGTCCGGAAATTGAAAAGAATCTAGGGCAGACAAAACTAGATCTTATAATGGGAACTTTATAAATAAGATACTGATAAACCTGTAGCCCAGAGGTCATAATTTACTTTCAAAATACTTTGTACCAAATATTAAATACATTTGTGTACACAGATGTGTTTTTTAAGTAATCTCCTTGCATTAGAGCAAGGTAATATGTATAAGGCTATAGGAGCACAAATAAATTAAATTAAACCCCTTGGATATAAAATATTAAAAGTGAGAGATGGTAAAATATACTAAAATGAATTTTAATTTATGATAATTTTCTAATTATGTTAGGAGCACACGGATAAATGTTTTAAAATATCACCTTTGGTGAAAATGCAAAAAACCCTTTAAACAGTGTGAATACAACATAAGTGCTGTACATCGATATAAAAAGGCCCAAAAAATCGATTGTAAACGCAACCAAATGCAATTGTAATTGCGAATAGAATAGGAGATAACCTGAAAATAATAATATTAAAAGTGAGAGATGGTGAAATATACTAAAATGAATTTCAATTTATGATAATTATCCAATTACGTTAGGAGCACAAGGATAAATGTTTTAAAATATCCCCTTTGGATTATATCCTACGCAAACATTTAATTGCAAAAAAAAAAACCTTTAAACAGTGTGAATACAACATAAATGCTGTACATCGATATAAAAAGTAGGCCCAAAAAATCGATTGTAAACGCAACTAAGTGCAACCAAGTTGTAAATGCGAATAGAATTGGAGATAACCTGAAAATAATAATATAAAATGTGAATTCAACTTTTTAAGGGATCGCATCTCATCTCACCGTTATTCATTTTCGGGTGCACCCTGTTTGGGCAACCTACCGCAATCGGAACGCTCCACATTTGGCGCGTGGTGCTCGGCAGAGCAATTTACTCGCGAGCTTTTCTGTTTTCCAATCTTTTTTTTTTCTTCTTGCTCCGTGCAGTTGTTTTGTTGCTACTTTTTCCCATTTTTTCCATTCCTTTTTCTCCTATTCTGTGCGGCTGACGTTTTTTTTTTCCTTGCGTCCTGCCGCCGATGATACCGCTGTGTTGTTGTTATTGTTGGCTTGGTTGCTGCTGCTGCTTTGCTACTCATTTTTTGTGTCTCTTTTGCAGTTTGGCTGCTACTGCTGCACTGGGAGAAACAATTATATGAATTTATTATATTAGGGTTACAAACCAAATTTTGGGAACTAATCCAATGGAGAATACGAGTAACTCATAGACAAATTCTTAACCTAAATCTTTTTAATTTAAAATCATTTACATATAATTATTTTTTAGCCAGCTTGTCTTTTTTTTTCAGTGTACTGCAGTTGCTTTTGCTGTTGTTGGGGCCTGGTTTTGTGCTCTCGTTAGATACAATATTCCCCCGAAACATTCAGCCGTCGGACCCAAGCCCACAGTGTCCTTCCCCAAGCAACCCCCACTTCGCTCTCTCTGTCTTCTCTCACTCTCTCTGCTCTCTGACATGGATACACTGTAAAAAATATATAAGGGACTTGAATGGTTCTTAATGTAAATAGGAAATAAAGTATATGCTTTTATTGTCATTAATAAATCCCCACAGGATTTATTTTCATAAAGAATATGTACTTCTTTAACTTATTAATTTATTCTTCTCACACTTTACTCTCCAATGCATTTAGCACTAATTTCTTGCCACCAGAAAGTATTTTATGAGTTAATACCAACTGGAGGCTGGGCCTAAATGGTAATTTTGTTTTATTTTTATGGCGATCTTAAACTAATATTTGCAAGGTATTAATTCCCCAATATTTTTCTTAGTGTACCCCAGGGTCTGCCTTTGGGTCTGCTCTGCTACCGGCGGCTCGCTATTCATACGCTTTGCCTGCTGCCCGGCATCTGTCTGGCCATATTTTCACACGCTTTTCATACACTCGCTCTCACGTTGGCTTTTCCTTTCCCCCCGAAACCCACCTCCACCCTCGCCCACCGCGCTTTCCTTTTCTATTCCTATTTTCTATTTCCTCCGCCGCTGTCGCAGTGGCAGCAGCAGCAGCAGCCTCAGTCGCCGTGTGCACATCCATTTGTAGTAATCGCTTTAAAATGATGGCAACAGATTTATGGTGGTTTATCTTGGTGCATTCGGCTGTGCACGGTGATGGGGGAGGGGGGGTGTGTGTGTCAGAGACGGTGTCAAGGGGGATAGTGCATAGGTGCTAGGAGTGGTTAGCGAAAGCGTTTAGACCCCGTCTCCCCACCTGTCCCAGCTGCCCTACCGGCGATCCAATAGCTGAAAAGCGCCAAGGTGACAATCGTTGGCATACCTGGCTGCTGGCCCTTAGGGTGGACTTTGGATAGATTATATAGAAGATCCCCTTTGCATAGTTTTTTTTTGCAGACATTTTAAAGGTAGAATCCAAGCTACATCGATTTTAATCCATTTAGAATTGATTTTTGCATACAAAATCATCGAAATCTTGGATTTCCACCATTATTGCTTAAGAAAAAATTGTTTTAAAAATCTTAGAAACTTTGTAACAGTCAGTAACAGTATTAAAAAAAATAAATTTAAAAAAAATATCATACATTTTTCTAAAACTTACATTTAATAAGGACAGTAGTAACAGCCTGTTCTCCTTATCCGAGATGTCAATAGTCACCCTCTCGCTCTCTCGCACTGTTAAGGAACACTTTTCGCGTGTCTGAGTACGTAGCTTTAAGAGTTAACAGTTCATTAAAAAAAAACTTATTCAATAACTTCTATTAATCATCTGTTCACACCAAACAGTACATTAATAGTGTTTTTGTTTATCTTTCTGTTTTCTAAATGCACGCCACACATTTTTAAACTTATACAGCACTGTCGAAATAAAGATGATATTCAAAATAAATCGATATATATTTTAAATATTATATTAACCACCATTTTCAGCCCAAGAACAGTGTCAACAGCCTGTTCTCTCCATCTTTCCAGATGTTAGCTTAACACTGCACACTTTTTAAGTTATTCAACACTGCCGAAATACGGATGAAGTTATCCAACACTCTCCAAACACATGTGATTGTGAAAAAATATTCAATAAGTGCCAATAAGTGTGTTTTGCCTGCAGTTTGAGTCCACCTTATTGGGCACCTTCCGCCGAGTCCTTCGCTTGGGCATTCGCCTCTCACGTGTGCGAGGAGAGTGCCGGTGAGAGGTCACCCTGTTAAGCAATTTAAAGGTTATCGCCAGCAGCCTTGACGATCTCACGCCCGACTAAGCAGCAGTTCAGAGTTCGATTCGGTTCGGTTGGGCTGCTGGCCGGGGCCATCATTATCGTCATCCTAAGTCTGCGCGTCTGCCCGGGTGATTGACGATGTGGCCAGGTGAGTCCCGGGATTGGTATTGGACACTGGGTCACTGGACGAGGGATCTCCGGCTGGATCGGACTCAGACTCGGACTCGGTGACTTTCCCTGCATCAGCAGTTGTCCCATCTGCGGTTTTTTGGACCAGCTCTTCCGGCTCTCCGTCCGGCAGTTAAACATTTATGTCTGCCAAGCAAACAGAGTGGCCAGTGGAGGATTCTCAGAATCTCGGTGGGCACAATGCTACCCCGCTGGCCTGGACAAACAACTGTGTCCGTCCGGACGTAAGGTGAGAGCCCAAAACGAGCATTCAGCCCGGACTGCTGCAGCACAGGAATCCACACGAGCCGCAGACGACGACGCCTGCCCCTGATCCCTCCGAGCGTCGAGTGCAGGTAGGGCTGTATCCAAAAAGCTGGAGGAGGATGAGCAGGAGGATGAGGAACCTGAACGACAACGACAACGGCAACGACGACATTTACTGTTTACCTTGATTATTTCATCAAAGTTTGAAAATATTTACATTGGCATTCCGAGCTCGGAACGTGATGTAGATATTTATACATGCCGTAGCCGTTCCGTTGCCTTTGGCCGTAGTTCCATCGTCAGTCTGTATCTGTGGCTGTAACCCCAACCAGCCAAGCAGCCATCCATCCGATTCCAGCTCCGGATTCCCCACAGCTTCTTTGCATTGTTTGTCCCCGGTGCCTGCCTCGGCATCGGCATCGGCTTCGGCTCTCTCTCTCTCACTTTTTTTGGGGCGGAATGGGGCCGAATGCCAGAAGAATAAGTTTATTTTGATACACAAAATTAATACGTTGTTGGCATCAACTCATGCATCCGCTCCTGCCAGTCACCCAGTCACCCAGTCAGCCATTCCTTTGGCAAGTCCTTCGGCCGGGGGCGGCAGTCCTCAGCCAGCCAGCCAGCTTCGACACTTGCCACTTGTCAACGACATTTTATTAGTAAAGTTTATTTAAATTCGTTATAGATGTGTGTGCGAGTGCTCCGTCTGGGTATTTGTGCTGTGTGTGCTGCCATTTTGGATACTCCCCGGAATCCCCCGCAACCTGGCAACGTGGCTGCCGCATTCGTATTCAAAAGATCAACATATTGCGTTACGTGGTGTATTTTAAATTCAAAATTGACTTTCAAGCACTTACAGGCAGCAGTATTCCAACGCCCAAGGAGAAGCCAAGGAGCGCTGACTCGACGACCTCCTTATCGGAATGCCGAAATCCCCGGGGTGGCACTGATTTGCCGGGGGATGAACGGAGCAGGGAGCACGGAGCACGGACTGCGGGCTGCGGGCTGGGTCGCCAACTATGACCCAGTGAGATCACGGATAGGCACTGAGCAGCCGGCTCGATTGAATTGTTTCTGTGTAATCGCTTTTACTAAGTGAATTCCCCCCAGCCGAGGCGGGAGAGAGACTCCTTCACTCCTCCCGAGTGACTTAATTGAAACTGTGGGAGGATGTGTCGCCACGTCGTTAAGGTGTTTGCCACTAACTTTCGACTCACTGATTCGGCATGTATGTGTACACATGTAACAGGCAAGTTTTTAACCCGCTTTTAAATTCGTTTAACCAGAATCAACAGCTTTCGGTGGGCGTGGGAGGGTATTTAAGCTTGTTATTCACCTGTAAGTGGATTATAGGTCAAGCATCAACTCCTTTCTTATGCGCCGCACTTCAAATTATATATACATTCGTATATATATATATATTAATTAATGTATTTTTATTGCGTCAGCGCGCTGTGTGTAAATGAGAAATCAATAACAACAAGCGGCTCAATCAGGTGAAAAAGCAAGCATCTGCGTTAAAATGATTTCATTTATTGCCATCGTCATACAATTCGATAATACGTTTACATAATAAGCCGTTTTAGTTTCGGAAATTATCAAGTGTGGTTTCACTCATTAGATACATCGACGTCCTAACAATAAGAGTGCTTGTAGGGCAGGTCAGTGTGGCTTGGAAGAATGCTACTTTAAACATAGCATTCACTACTGATGTTGTTATACCAAAGACATTAGAACTACATTTTGCACTCGATTTTTTCATGCTGGCTCTAGAGCTGGCTCCAGGCTCGCTTGCACAAAAATGGCTTGCATATTGCAGAGCAAATGTATGGCCCTTCGATTTGTTTGGTTATTTTTCAATATCAGCCTATTCTTCCTCTGATGATCAGGAATATATAACATAAAATAATGTCTCCACTCAACAAGCACTCTCCACAAGGATCCTTTCGCAGCCCATTGTCCTTTGACAGTATTATTTTCAGCCCCAAAATCGATTATGAATACCTTTAAGGGCCTTCGCCTTCGCCTCCGCCTCCGCCGCTTTGCTTCCTATCAATGGCAAGCGCATTCGAAGACCAAGTTCCTGCCTTGCTGTGATCCAAATTGCTCAACCCGTTCCTTGCTGGCAAACAAATGCTGGTTGGGAAAAGCTGAACAACAAAAAAATTTGATTCGTGCTCAAAGCGTTTTTCTGACAGCTGCCTCCCCCCTTCGCTCCTTCGCCACCAGCCTCCTGCATCCCTGCATCCTTGGCAGCCCAGCAAGCCCAGCATCCGTCCAAGTGGCGTGGGCGATCTGTGGGGAATAGTAGTTCCCCGAGACGGGCGAATCTGAAAGTGGAAACTCAAAGCTGAAGCCGAAGAAGGAGAGCAGAAACTGGGCAAGGAATAAATACATAACTGAATATGACACGTTCGCCGCAAAGTACGGCAGAAGCCAAACAAAAAACAATACGACAAAGTGTCATAAAAGTTGTACACAAAACTTAAAAAGTAGCTGCAACGGCAACAGCAACAATTACACTGTCCTGCACAATTTGATACATTTTCTTTGCAATAGGATTTCTGGTTTCAAATTTGTTTAAGAAATGTAACATGTCGTGATAGATAGTTGTCGGATAGATCTTTTGCATTGATTATGTGCGCCCTATTTTGCTCTCTCGCTCTATCTTCCACGCTTTGCCAGCAATGTTCAAGCAAAGCAGCAACAACAGCACAATAAGTACCACTCGGTAGCGATCGAAAGAGTTATATTAGGCATTTTCATTTTCCTTTTTTTGCAATAAGATTTCCTGGTTCATGGGATTCTTAGATCAATTTTGTTGTACCCGGGTTCTCTGTTATTTTTGTTAAAATTTATAGCTTACAAGAGGAGTGGTACCCCCTAAAAGCTCTCAAATGTCCCGATTAAAGACGGAATCGAAAGAATCGCTCAGTTGGGCTTTTCTCTATTGTACGCTCGCTTTAAGTTCGCTCTCTTGAGACTCGTTCCCTTTCCTGAAATATCTTTTCGCTCTCTCATCCGCGCTTTGACAGCAATGTATAAGCAAAGCAGCAACAGCATACATACGTTCCGCTGAGTAGCAAACGAGAGAGAGCTGCTTTGTAAATGGTTCGCATTTTTTTAGCAAACAAGATTAAAAACTTAGGTAAAAAGCAAGAGAAGCACCTTGTAGTTCAAATTAAAAAATACAGTAATTAAGAGTTCAGATAGTTTTTAAATCTAGAAAATTCTTTCTTTGGTATAATAACAATATTGAAACATTTTTCAGTTCCAAATTCCAAACTCAAATCCCATGTAGGCCAGTGTTACCCACTGAGAGGAAACCAAAACCGAACTGGGCGGGAATCAGGAGCTGAGGCTGCATCTGAAGCTGATGCTGATGCTGAGGCAATGGCTGTGGCCGGAGCCGGAGCTGGGAGCTGGAAGCTGGAGCTGAAGATGAGGCCGAAGCCACTAAGCACTTGGAAAATGACATAGGCAACTGCAATTGTTGCAACTTGTTGTGCAAAAATAATAAGGAAGTGAACTTAAAATGATTACACGATAAAGTTTTGGCCTGCAATTTGCCATCGAGGTGGAACAAACAAAGAAAAACAAGGCGGTGGCAGATTTACATCTGCAATCTGTAGTTGGAGCCGTAGCCGAACTTTTGTATTTAAGGCCCCCCTTTCGGATGCCTTCGGATGGCAATTGATTGCTCATCCCGACGACGACGACGAGCATCGGGCATCGGACATCGAGTACAAAAAGCATACTCGTCCATGCCCGAATGCCACCCCGTCGACAGGCCTTCATTTGTATTCAATATGATTTTGGCAGGCCATAAAAAAACGTTTAACAATGTGCGAGAGCCGGGCGGGGGGTCCGAGGTCAGGGGTCAGGCTGGGGTGGGTCGGGGACAGCAATGAATTCTTTGGCCAAAGTGAGTCAAGTGCGGGTGCTGCCCGCCTGACTGCCTGACTGCCTGCCTGCCGAGATTTTCATTTCACATATTGCCCACAGCAGCTGCCGGGCCATAATCATCATCATAATGGCTGCGAGGATGCGAGGATATGACCCTTGATGTTTCAGTTTTCAGTTCCGTCAGCCAGCCGTCCGTCGTCGTCGTCGTCAGCCCTCATAAATATATGGCCCACCATATAGGGCCATCTATGCCTGGTCAAAGTTTATGGTAAATGCCGACTATTTAAAGCCTATTTCAGTGGATTTCAGCCCCCTCTCGCCCCTTGTGGGGTTGGTTCGGAATCGTTTTGAAAATATTCCATATAAATATAATGCCGATTCAGATATGCGAGTTCCCCAAGCAGGGCTTTTAATTAAAATGTAATTATTGGGAAACGCACTTAAATGAGGGGTCGAATTTTTTGGAAAATAATGTTTAGGTGGGTCCATTCTTATGTGGAGTTTAAGTATATCAGAGCTCGTAATTTTGATAACTAATTTAATTTGGGTTTCCTCCCGAGAAGAAACGAAAAAAAGGCTAAAGAGAAGCGGTCACTATTTGAGTTTAACCGGGTTTTTTGTATCTCTATCCAGAGAGAAGAATTCGAAGCTCTCTCGGATCGCAGCTAAAAAACACTCACTCGTTAGCTACTAATAGGCTGTTGTTGCTGCTTTGCTTGTACTCATATATTACAGGCAAAGTATGGAAGATATAAATCAATGGTAAAAATTGAAATAATTTAAATTTAAGAGAGTTTGGTGTTTTCTTAATTTATAAAATTTCAAAATATTTATTATAATAATGATGTAAGTTGACAAATATAAACAAAATTATTTTCTTTTCTTTTTAGGCGGTTGCCCAGTCTGACTTCTTCTTAATGCTTGTTTCCTAGTCGTCTTTACTCGTTGTTTTGATCTCTACCTCGGCGACTTTACTCGTCCTTCTACTCCCAAACGTGCTGGGTTTACTCGTCACTCTGCTACTCGTTATTTCCCCGCTTATCTCAATGGTTATTGTCCAGGGTATTATTGGTATGCTTTTATCTTAAAAGAAATACACTCCACATAAATAATACTTATATTTATACAGGCAAACCCTTCCCTTTCTCAACATCAGCGATCCACTTTAGCCTGTTATTTTTTAAAAATCTACTTCCAATCCTGTGTGACGATTGCCTTATCACAACAATTTATTAAGTCTTATTTAATAATGTTTTCGCTTCTTTTTAAAGTCCATTAAAGTCGCATGAGGAACATAAAGCAAACTTTATGTTCGAGCTTTTGCTTGAGACATAAAATATTTGATTTATTTGCGACAATCGCTTGAGGAGCTCAGCGGCAGTGAACTGGCATTAAGCTTATTGGGGTAAATGCTCTCTCTGCCACAGAAAAGTGACTTATAATTCCCTCAATATATACTTTCAGATCCGATCTGAGCCGATGTCTGGGCCTACTGCGTGAAAGGGATAATGCCCGCCCAGGCGTTCGCCCCGAGGTGGAGTATTATAAAGTCAAGTGCGAGCTTGCCGCATGTTATCCGCTATCGAGGTGCGATTGTGCTAACACAAAGGAAGGTGGCCCTGTGTTTGTACATCATTTGATTAACGTAATCGAATGACACGCCATATGCCAGTCAGCCAGTCACCCAGTCAGTCAGGCATCCTGGCATCCAGTCACCCAAGACAGCCGACTCATCCGCAGGCCCTGCGGGAGAGTTAAACGAAGTAAGTCGGTAAAAAGTCACCAAGGCGCACATGCTTGAGTCATGTCTCTGTTTGATAAACAATTGACACATATACTACGGAGGGCAGGAAGTCGATGGAGGAGCAGGAGGACACAACACATGTAGCAAAATCAATTTTCACCTTTTCACTTGATCAATTTCTTAACGGCAATGAAAAGTTTTCTGCGAAGTAAGCTGAGCGCACGATTGCGGAATGTCAAGCAGGCCGGAGCCGGAGCCGGAGCCGGAGCCGGAGCAGGAAGGCACAGGGACAGGCACAGATAGCATCATTTGCATTTCCAACCCCCCATCCACATCCACATCCACATCCACATCCACGCACCTTAACAGTTAGCTGGGAGCGGCAGGATGGAGGATGTGTGTGTAAGGATGGAGGCGGAGATGGAGGATGCCAGTGCAGCTTTCTCACTTTACGTTTCGTTGCGTCCCATTAAAAATTATGCTGGAAAGAAAAGCAGACGGAGGCGGAGAAATAACACACGGACCTGGTCACGGATGCGGCTGATTCCGAGGACGGTGCTCTCTCCTGCTCAGCCGGAAGCAGCAAATTTTCATTTTATTTATTTTGCAAAGTGCCTCCGACAAGCGGCTGTAAAGGGTTCGAAAGGATGGAAATGTAAGGATGGCAGGAAGGCTGGATGGGGCACCGGCGTGTCACGCCACAGTCCTGACAGGACTCGTGTCACGGCAACAGGGCGAATGGAGAGTTTGCTTCATTGGCTCAGCATAATTGTTTCCTGTTCAGCTCTCGGACTGATGCCCCTGCCAGCTCGGGCGATGGACAATGCCAGTTTCTGGCTTGGAGAATGTGGAATCTGGAGCCAGGAGCCAGGAGCCAGCTGCCTGACATGTCCTGACTGGCGTCGACAGGCGATAATGATGCCAGCCGAAGATCGTTGAGGCCTCAACCGGTTCGAGTCCTGGGGTCACTCACTAATTGATTGACCTGCCCAATTTTATGGCCTGTCAGTGTCGCTGATTGACTGGCTGACTGGCTGACTGCCCGCCCGTCCGCCTGTCTGATTGACAGATGCACATGGCGACCGTGACTCCTGCTCCTCATCCCGGGCTATATAGTGAGCTGTAACTTTTAGTGCGACTCGTTCGGGGACGGCGATGACCTCGAGATTGGTTGTGCAGCTCTTAAACCGAACCGCCCGCAGCCCACAGCCCACAGCCGCCGCCGCAGGAGTCGCATTTAATTGACCAATAAAACCCCGACCAGATGGCCCAAATGAAGCCGCCGCAACAGCAGGAATAACAACAACAGCAGCAGCAGCAGGAGCAGTAAGCCGTTAAGTGAGTGACTTAAAAATGGCGCGAAGAACGCGAGCTTAAAGCTAGTAACCCCTTTTCCCTTTCCCCTTTGGATTCCCCATTTTCCTATTTGCGCTTTCCTTTTCTTATTAGCAATTGATGTGCATACAAAATACAAATTAATTTTGTCATCCGCAGACATGGCACACACGTATCTACATATATATACTCTAGCGCTTGGTTTACGTTTCTCTGGCAAGGAGGACCAAAAAAATTGCCACGCAGACATAATGGCGGCAGTCGAGGGCCTCCGAATCGAAGGCGGAAGCGGAAGTGGAAGTGGTAGCGAGGGCGAATCCTATGCCAAATGTCACACAGACCTGCTCGATTGTATGACTCATTCGCACACAGGCTAACCGGGATCCCCCATGCATACGAGAGGTACTCACTCAGTCAGTCAGTGAGTCAGTCAGTCAGTGAGTCTGCCAGTTGGTCCGTCTGTCAATGGGAGAGACATTTCGCTAACGTGAATTCGCGAACGAATGGGAAAAAGGGTGGTGGTGGTGCTAGCGATATTCTCAACGATATTCCCCATTACAAATTCAATTACATGCTTAGCTACACTTTAGAGAAATTGAATTTTTATGTGCATTTATATTTAGTATATTTTTACATCCCCCCCAGAACCCGAACCCGAACCCGAACTGGAGACGGAGCTCAAGGCTCTGCGGTTAGCTAAGGGATTCCATCAGCCGTTTTCATAGTCGCATCGGGTCGACAGCTTAATCTCCGAGCAGTGCATAAGTGGAATTGAAACTGGCCCCATGGCCATAGCCGCACTTCAACTAACACCATCCTCTTGCATCTCTTCCAGAATCGGAGTCACAGGCGGAGTCGGAGTCTGGGCGAGACAATTGGGAAATAGATCGCTTCGCTTCGGTTTGTCTAACTGCGGCGACACCTTAATTATGGCATTTGCCAGACACAGCCTGGAAAATGGAATAAAAAAGAAACCCAAAAGAACCTCCACTGCATCCTTGCTTCCAGCCAGTCAGCCAACCGGCAAGGAGACGCAGAAAGGATGCGTGACAGACAAGAGAACAAGGCATTGTCTCCTGACGAACTAAATTAGATTTCGGTTTGGTGAATGCCATGGCCAGGACTAGCTGGGACCAGCACTGCTATATTTTATTCTCTATTATTATATATTCAATTTTAAGTATTACTTATTACTTTTTGTAATGTACAAAATCTTTGTCATTTATTATTTAGAAAATATTTACATTAAAAGCTTGACTTTTTATCAAGTCAAATCCCACTCCGGTATCTTTTAGTGTAGCGGAATGCTGTTGTGGTGTTGCCATTAATGTCGCCAGCTCCCTCAACTCGGAGCACGATCTGCACATGTTCAACTCACGCACAATGCTTCCTGCTCCTTCCCAGGATGGAGGATGCACTGCTTGGAGGGAGGGCCTGGCGGGACTTCCCTGAGTGGTTTAAGGCACACGATTATCTCCGGCTCTCTCTCTGCTCCTCACTGGCTTCGGCTTCAAGCTCGGCCTTTAATTTTGAGACTAAAATAGCGAAATAACACGAAGCCATGCCAGGGAATGGAGGAGCGGCTAAACAATGCTGGAAATTATTGTGCCCGGTCGAGGACCTACTCCTGGACAGCGACATTCATTACATCGCGAGGCATGCTTTTCCAGCTCTACGAAGCATCTCTAGCTGCAGTTGTAAAACTATCGATGGTGCTGTGTTCCGATTGTTATTTTCCACCATTTACAAGTTTTTACCAATAAATATACCATACAAATAAATATAATCATAAATTCCTATATTCTTAAGTACGCACCAAAATATTTGTATTTAATTTTGAATCCTTAATATAACATACTATCTATATATAAATTCTATATAGACAGTAATATGATTGAATTTCTTTAATGTTTTTTTTTGGTTATATAAAATCTTATATAAATGATGCCATTTAATTTGGTTTGCTTAAGCAAAATAACATTATTTTAACCCATTTTAATTTGTCGATAGTATCGATTATTTTGACCGGCACTATCGAAAATATCGTGTAAGGGCACTTGATGCTTTTACAGCTTTATCTCTAGGTACTAAGGGGAAGTCCATATATTACGTAATCACGTTTTTGATCATTTTCGACCCTCTCTCTCCTAGGTAATCAAGAGTATTCATTTGAGGAAGCCCCTCCCCTATGATTTCGTAATCATAAACATTATTCTCCCCCAAGAAGTCATACAAATAATTATTTTAAAAAGATATTTTGATATAAAATGATTACGTAATCATTGTCCAATAACCCCCCTCCCCATATAATCAAACATCATTATTTCGCTGACCCCCTCCCCGCCACATTCAGTAAAATAAATCTACATATGTTCATATAACGTTCTTTATTCGAAGGTTTAGCAAGGGCTTTGGCCCCTTACATAAAATATATTGAGGTATTCGTTGTTTACATAAATGTTAAGTTTGAATTTAGAAACATAAGGTATTCTTGTATTCTCGAGTATTCTGTGGTTAGATTAATATGTGTAAGTGTTTGATATGTATGTAAGTGTGGTAAAGTGTTGCCAAAATCTGGCTCAAAAAATGGAAGAAAAAAAAGACGCTCGAAATTCGATTTAATCTGCGTCGGCCGGATGAGGATCTTCCTGATTGTTGTCCGGGTTGGCATATCGACGTGTCCACAGGCGAGCATTTTCTGCGTATTGGTCACGATCGTTCAAATATAACTCAGCGATGCTGCTCACCAACGGATCATGCGGATTTGGGTCGGAAAGAAGCGAAATGATAGACAAGAGCAACTTGGGCACAGTCAGAGCGGGCGACCAGTCTCTATACAGAATGTTCATGCAGATACTCCCAGTGGTGCCCACATTGCAGTGGTACACTCTTGTCAAGAAACACACTCCCGGCGCCTCGAACGGATACTCTCTGGTGAATACCAGAGCCAGATCAAAAACACCGCCCTCGTATGGAGTGTCCTTCGGTCCGGTAATTGTTGCTCTCCAATTGAAAATATTGTCGTCGACCAGCTCCACTGCGCAGCCTTCGGGCGGCTCATTCATGAATTTCTGCAGCTCACGGCGCAGTCGCCGCACGACATGGCTATTGCCCTCTGCCCCGGGATCAGTGGCGGCCGAGGTCCCGGCTACCGCATTCGGAGAGGGGAGACGCCAGGCTCTTTCTTCTAGATTAGCTTGAAGATTCATCAAAGGTAAGTGGACCCGGCCTCTAAGAATCTCAAGCCTGCTTCGGCGAATCGGTGCAGATGGGAGACTAGGTGGCACGACTGCTGCCACCTGGTTTCGGCTGCCGGCCGAAGCGCGCGATCGGCGAATGCGTCTTATTGGGCGGCTAACTGCCAATAGCTGCCTGAGCCGCTCACTCCTGCGTGGGAGCGCAGCCCGCTCCCGCTTCTCTTGCAGACGCTGACTACGTCGAGGGGACATGATTCTGGAATTAAACACAAAGTAAAAACACGGCCACTTACCACGTGGTTTCCTGCAGAATTCTTACCTGTATAAACTCAGTTACTTTCTTTGTTTTCACAATTGCTGAACACAATTTTGTTTAGTTTAAGCAGGGCTTTCTGAATGACCTATTTTCTGAATGAATACTCGAATGCTGAATGCTTAAAAAATAAATGAAAATGAACACAAGAGACGCCACCAACTTGACGCTTAAAACTTTTTCTGAAAAATGGCAGCGTTGCCACCTTGTTCGGTTTGGTGCTGGCCTCGTTTTCATTTTCAGGGCTGAGCTGCCACATGCGTCTTTTAGCTATTTTTTAGCTTGAAAACAATCCAAAACTATCGCGATATTTAAAGCTTGATATGGCTAAAAAATAAATTAAATAATTTATTGAGCAACACAAAGATTCAGCGAGGACTCTATGTTCTTGAATTTTTCGCTTTAGTATACTCCCGACTCGAACTATTCCTTAACCCAACTGTTGGAATCAGGTCACATGGTATGCCCAGGGTTGGATATGGCTTCCGCCTCTTCCTGGACCAAGCTGGTCTAGTTTGGCTCTTTTGAGGATGCCCCACAATAACTTAATGATGGACAAGGACGAGAGCTGCTCCTCTATACTATGTGTGTTTGTTTTAATATGTATAATTTATGCGACAATTAATGCAAAACTGAAATTTGTCCCCCATCCGAAAATGGAACCTCTCGGTTCTTTGGTTCGATGACTTGATGAGGCAGGCTCCTTTCCACATATCCCAGATATTTTATAACCAATCCTGGAGCCCTCTTTCCTTGCTCCCAATTATTTCCACATTTAATGTTTACCTATTTTTTCTGAGTAAAAATCTTGTAATATTGATTGATCTTTAAAAATGTTCGGATAACTATACTGCCATAGGAACACATTCTAAAAATTACAAAAATAATTATAACTTCGTTGTTTTACAACCTATGGGCATGGATATGGGATTATAGATTTCAGAATTATGGTTTTAATTTTATAAACACCGGATTACTATATTATGAGCGTCCATATAAGCGGCACCAATAAATAAAGGCGGGGTCGAAAGATCTACAAAATCAACAATTACAACCACAATCAAGTCCCAACAAAAATACCAAATTGAATACTATATTCTATACTATATTTTACTATATTCATATGTAAATTTAGTACATATGTGTGTACATTATTCTGATATATCTGCATACATTAAACACTATAAATTTGTTCTTATATCCAAACCACGAAAATTAAATGTTCATGTCTATTCCAGGCTGGGGCTCCGTGGACTCTGGTCCGGCCGCGCATGCAGTTTCGTCCAGGTGCGAGCGGTTTTGTCATGCTGTCTCCGCTGCCATTTGAACTCCTCTGCAATCAGCAAGTCCAACGGATCGTCCGGATTGGGGTCGGCCAATAGGGATAAAATTGAAAGCAGAACCTTTGACACCGTCAGAATAGGCGACCACTGCTCGGTCAATATGTCCATGCAAATGTAACCACACGCTGCGACATTGCAATGATACACTTTCGTATCAAAATACACCGAGGGCGGCACGAACGGGTACTTCCCGTCGAATTCTATGGACAGAACAAATGTGCCGCCCTCATACGGAGTGTCCTTCGGTCCGGTAATCGTTGCCCTCCACTTGAAAATATTGTCGTCGACCAGTTCCACTGTGCAGCCTTCGGGCGGATCCTTCATGAAGTCCTGCAGCTCACGGCTGAGTCGCACTGCGCCCTTGCAATGATCGCTGGCTCCCTGCGGTACCGTGGCTGCCGAGGTCCCGGCTCCCGGACTGACATGCTCTGGAGGACTTGGACGAGTCGAACGGATACGGGCCCTGCGAATGTTGTGCAATCTTGACAGCCGTGCTCTTGCGAGAATGTACGGGGGAAAAGATGCCACGACTATTCCCAGCCGGATTCGGCTTCCGGAAGTGCCCTGCGATCGGCGAATTCGAGGAGGCCCTCTTGGACGGCGGATAGCACGCGATGTGGTAGCAATAGACGCCGCTCTGGGTGCAATGCCCGCTAACTGAGCCTCTCGGAGCTGCCTCCTGCGCAGGATTCGTTCGCTTCGGCGAAGAGCCGTGCTCCCGGCCGGAGCACCAGCCTCTCGATGGCGTCTCGATCGATGACGGCGGTACGGGGGCATGACCTATTGAATAGACCAATAAGTAAAAACCAGAAATAATAACACATGCTTTTATGCAAAATTCTTACTATGATTTTGGTGTGATAATATTTAATATGTTATACGAACTATTTGGATGAAATCTAAGCTGAGACTGAGAGGAGCGTGTTTCCTTCCCGAATGACAATGGAAAGCAATTGTCAAATTGTTAAGGGTTTTGTCCAAAGCAACCTAGATTTCAAAACTTAAAGCCTAGTACTCACCAGCGCCAAAATTTAGTAACCTCTTAGCAAGTTTAGTACGCAGATGAGCTAAGAGAAATATTAGAATATACTAGAATGAACATCGCGCTAGATATTTTAAATCGGCTGCGTATTCGCAAGGGTGGCGCGAGAGGTAGGAACTATCGGATAATTCCCCGCGACCCTTGCGAAATTGAGACAGGCAATTGGAAACAAAAACCTATGGCGGGACTTTCCAACGGGGGAAAATTAATTTATTTACAATACAATACGTTTCGTATGGATTTTCGGTGAACACCATAAAGCCGGTCACACTAGAAATATGAAACCCTTTTATCTAGCTAAAGGTTTAGCGCTAGTGAGTACTAGGTTTAAAGAAATAAAACTTATTTTCAACAGGACAGCGTTGCCACCTTGTTCGATTAGGTGCTGGCCTCGCTTTCAATTTCAGGGCTGGGCTGCCACATATTTTAGCTTGAAAACAATCAAAATCTATCGCGATATTTAAAGCTTGATATGGTTATAAAATATATAAAATAATTTATTAAGCAATACAAATATATGGCGAGGACTCCAGGTTCTTGAACTTTTCGCTTTAGTATACTCCCGACTCAAGCTATTCCTAGTCCCAACTGTTTGATTTGGGCCACACGGAATTCCCAGGGCTGGAGATGGTTTCCCGCCTGTTCCTGGACGGAATTGGTCGGCCAATTGGGTCGCCCCTCGCGGCTCGGTGAGAGTATGCAGTCCTTGCCTAGATCCTGCAAAATATTAACTACATTTGTATTACAAAATAATAATAATATTCCATTTATCGATACTTTAATCGTATATCGATTTAAATCGATTTTCTGCCACTCCATTTTGTTTTGTTTTCAAGCGAGCGCAACTCCATTGGAACGTACAATGGCGCCATCGGATCGATCATCAACGATGGCCTGGACATCTGCCTCACGTGATTCTTCGTCAAGGATAACCTGGTGCTGTAGTACATGGACTTCTGTGCATCTATGTCCCGAAGGCGAGTCGTATTTCCCAGTCGATCCTGCCGATCTTCGCCGATCTTCCTGCAGTTACTTCCTCATTCTTTGCAACTTTGGCTGCCATTCCGTTTCAATTTTTTGCAGTTTCTTTAAACAATTACCGAGGTTCTGCCCGAGTACATCCTGCCCGAGCCGCTGCAATCCATCGCAATGGGCTCCATGGCCAGGTTCAGGGATATCCAGTCTCCCTGGCCAATAGTATGCCTACGACGACATCGTAGAGCTCACGCGCAAGCAGCTGGACATTGCCAAGATCAACACCATGCCACAATATCCCATCCAGTTGTCATTCTGGCTGGTGCGAGACCTCCAACTGAACGAGAGGATGAAGCGGCTGACCTTCCTCACAGACTCCACTCGGTGAACACACGCCTCCAGTTGATCGGGAGCACGCTGAAGGGGGAGTCCATCTTCCTTCCCGGTAGATCATGGATATAGCCCTCTGTAAGTCTAGCCTTGATTAAGATTGATATATGTACATATTTTTCTAAAGAGTCTTACCTGGATTGCAGCACCGAGTCCTCCTTGAGCGTGCCTCCGATCAACTGAAGGCGTGTGTTCACCGAGTAGAGTCTGTGGGGAAGGTCAGCCGCATCATCCTCTCTCTCAGATCGAGGTTTCGCTCCAGCCCGATTGACCACTGGATGGGGCATTTTGCATGGTGTTGATCTTGTCAATCTCCAGCTGCTTGCGTGTGAGCTCTACGGTGCCATCGGCTACCCGTCCACCAAGTTCAGCTGGATCCCGGGCTACCAGTGGCACAGCATCCAGTCCAGACCAATGTGTTCTTCGGCCTGATTGACTCCACCGCGCGAATTAGCGGGGCCAGCGAGACCAAAAAAAAAAAAAATAAAAATAAAAACATCCGCCGGTCAACGGCATCACCTTTGTGGTTCGCAGGATGATCTCCACATATCAATGCGCATATATGTATGTTCTTTAGACAAAATAAATTATAAGGAAATAAAATTAAAATACGCCGGTCAACGGCAGCACCTTTGTGATGAGTGACATGCTGCAACTGCCGTCGCAGGGACACCATTGAGGTATATCAGAGTTCGCATGATGATAAAACTAAATAGAATATATGAAAATAAAAACCAAATAAAGATCAAAAAATAAGAAAATAAAATAAAGCAAGGCGTCTTGGCAAGTCGGGCGAACCGAATCGACTGCACAGGTCGGGCGAAGGAACTGCCTTATATACGGAAACTCCAGCGACTGAAAAGGCAGAGCCTGCTATTTGCTGACTGATTTTTCTACAAATTCCTACACTGAAAAGAAAGCAGGCAGCCATAGCGATTTGAAATGTGACTTATTTTAAATTTGATCATTTCTTACATGTTAATCAAGTATTTAGATAATACGATTATTGTTATTAATGGTAAATCTAATAATATCATACCAATTATTATTTCAAAAATGCTTTAAAAAGTGTAGGGATTTCAGAAATTAAATAAATTCTTTTATTATTTTTGAAAAATTAAAAACATATTGCCTATTTAATAATATACCATATTAGACTGAAAGCTTTATTTTATTGTATTTACCAAGATCTTTTCTACATATCCTACAATTTTTAATTCGGCTATGGCATTATTTTAAAAAATGTATTAAGTAGAGTTGCCATTACAGATTTTAACGCTTTAAAGCAGGGTTTAGGGTTTTACCTAAGGGCAGTGTGACCTTAGTAACAGTAGACGTAATTAATGAACTATTTAATAGAGTGTCATACTTAGGTGAATAAGCAAAGTTTTCAAGAAATAATTAAAGAAATAGTTAATAGATATTCTTCTCTTTAATTTAAATACTGCTTTTATTATTCCCACTTAACTTAAAGTTATGTTCTTATACTTAACCCTTGCTGACATGGCAAAAACCAAGAGGATATAGGGTTACTTAATTCAAATGTAATGCTTGATATGGCAATAAAATAAATTAAATAATTTATTAAGCAATACAAAGATATGGCGAGGTCCAGGTTCTTTAACTTTTCGCTTTAGTATACTCCCGACTCGAACTATTTGTAGTCCCAACTGTCTGATTTGGGCCACACGGAATTCCCAGGGCTGGAGATGGTTACCCGCCTGTTCCAGGAGCCAGTTGCTCGGCCAATTGATGTCCTAGGTCCTGCAGTTACTTCCTCATTCTTTTCGACTTTGGCTGGCATTCCGTTTCAATTTGTTGCAGTTACTTTAAACAATTACCAAGGCACACGGACTGCTGCAACGGAGCTCTGGAGGAGGCCAGGACAATGGGTGGTGGTGGTGGTTGGCTCTTTTGAGGATGCCCCACAATAATTTAATGATGGACAAGGACGAGAGCAGCTCCTCTATCCTGCATGTATGTGTGTGTGTGTGTGTTAATCTGTATAATTTATGCGACAATTGATGCAAAAATGAAATTTGTTCCCCATCCGAAAATGGGAAAATGGTGATGAAAAGATGCGCCTGTGGTCGGGGCTCGGGACTCGGATCTTGGGCTTGATGACTTGATGAGGCAGGCTCCTTTCCACATATCCCAGATATCCTATAACCAATCCCGCAGCCCTCTCCCCGACTGCTTTTCTACGTAAACGTGGCATACAAATTGCACTCATTTTAGTTTCTCACGTTTGTTGCATGTTGTACATGACTGCAACGCGCACGCACACAAATTGATGCACATACGAGGAGGTAGGCCTCGACCTCTGCTTAGTCTCGCTTCCAATCCTCCATCCTCCAATCCTCCATCCCTCATCCTCCATCCCTCATCCTCCATCCCTCATCCTGGTATCCGCCGTCTCCCCATTATCCTGCCCGCAGCCTCGTCTGCTACTGCTACTGCTACTGCTACTGCTACTGCTACTGCTCTGTTTTCCTGTCGCTTCATCGGCATGCGACAAACGGAAATGTTGCTTTTATGCTTTAAATATGGCAACTTTGTGGTGTCGACAGACACACTCGTGGTGGCGGGGTGACGGGGTGGCCCCCACCCCACCCCATTTGGCAGTCGTGTCGATTGCACGTCTTGCCCGGCCCTCATCCAGCTCCCAATCCTGCCTATGCCACATCCTCGGCCTGACCCCTTTGTATAACTATCTCCCGGGGTGCTGGGTGTGTGTGAGCGAGTGTTTGAGCGATCGACCATGAAGCCTTCATTATTGCATTTCATGATTTTGCGGTTCTTTATGCCCCTTCCTTCACACCAATACTAACACGCAAGGGCAGGACACAGGACACTGGACTGGAGCAGCAGCAGCAGCAGCAGCGTCTGCCATGTGCCATGTGCCATGTGCGCCATTTGCCATGTGTTTGGCCTGGCCGGGACTGGTGTCGACACTTTCACAACATCCAGCCTGCATAGCCACATCCACATCCACAGCCACAGCCACAGCGACAAAGACATCACAGTCAGCTCCAGATATGGCTTTCCCTCGTCCTGCATTCATTTCCATCTCGAGACCGTCTCCGACTGTGTCCGTGCCCGTGCTCCATTCAAATTTTCAATATTTTCTGTGTGTGTGTCGCCGGTCGTTATCACGCATTTCCTGCCATTTGCATCGTCATCGTCATCGTCATCTCCATTGCCATTGCCATTGGCATTGGATTGGTAACGGGAATTGCGGCCACAAGACGCGGGCTACGTGGCCAGGATGCGGGAGCCAGTAACCAGTAACCAGTAACCAGCCACCGACTTGACCAATTTGCCGCCTCTGCGGTTCCGGCTTGCTCGCATTAGGCCGTCCATTGCGCACATTCAACGGCCGGAAAACAGATCGTCGCGAATTGAAGGGGGAACACATGTGTGGATTACAACTCCAGGATGTGGCCCCAATTCCCCAAGGTTGCTGCAGCAAGTCGGATGATTACAGCCCCATCCCAATAATTATGCAATCAGTAGGAGTTGCATTTTCAAATATATTTTATTACAAGTACTTTGCTTCGTTTTCGTTACACTTTTCAAAAACAAAATGGAAGATATGCCATGCTTGAACCTGGCAATGGAGACCGGATTGGCAATCTGATGACCAAGTGCTTCAGCAAAGTCAAGGTTCTGTCCGAGTACATTCTGCCCATGGCTCCATGGCCAGGTTCAGGGATATCCAGTCCCGACGGTTCTAGTTGTGCCTACGACGACATCGTAGAGCTCACACGCAAGCAGCTGGAGATTGACAGGATCAACACCATGCCACAATGCCCCATCCAGTTGTCATTCTGGCTGGTGCGAAACCTCCAACTGAACGAGAGGATGATGCGGCTGACCTTCCTAACAGAATCGGTGAACACTTGCATCCAGTTGATCGGGAGCACGCTCAAGGGGGAGTCCTTCTTCCTTCCCGGTAGATCATGGATATAGCCCTCTGTAAGTTAAGCCTTGATTAAGATTAATATATGTACATATTTTCATAAAGAGTCTTACCTGGATTGCAGCACCGAGTCCTCCTTGAGAGTGCCTCCGATCAACTGGAGGCGTGTGTGCACCGAGTAGCGTCTGTGAGGAAGGTCAGCCGCATCATCCTCTCTCTCAGATCGAGGTCTCGCACCAGCCAGAATGACTACTGGATGGGGCATTTTGCATAGTGTTGATCTTGTGGATCTCGAGCTCCTTGCGTGTGAGCTCTACGATGTCGTCAGAGGCATACTGTTGACAACATGCCATCGGCTGTAGCGGCGTGTCAGCTGGGAGTTGAAGGCGCCCCCAAGGTTTTCTTCGGCCTGGTTGACTCCACCGCGCGAATTAGCGGGGCCAGCGAGAAAAAATACTAAATAAAATAAAAATAAAAACATCCGCCGGTCAACGGCAGCACCTTTGTGATGAGTGACATGCTGCAACTGCCGTCCCAGGGACACCATTGAGGTATATCAACAGAGACGACAGATCACAGTTGGCAGGATGATAAAACTTAATAGAATATATGAAAATAAAAACCAAATAAAGATCAAAAAATAAGAAAATAAAATAAAGCAAGGCGTCTTGGCAAGTCGGGCGAACCGAATCGACTGCACAGGTCGGGCGAAGGAACTGCCTTATATACGGAAACTCCAGCGACTGAAAAGGCAGAGCCTGCTATTTGCTGACTGATTTTTGCACAAATTCCTACACTGAAAAGAAAGCAGGCAACCGATCGATTTTATATGTGACATAACCTTAATTTGATAATTTCTTAGATGTTAGTTATAAGTACTTAAGTAATATGATTATTGTTACCAATAATATCATATCAAATGTTCTTCAAAAATGCTCTAAAAGGTGTAGGGCTTTTAGAAATTAAATAAATTATTATTATATAAATTATTATTATACGACTGAAAGCTTTATTTTATTGTATTTATTTTCTACATTTCCTATCCAATGTTTAGTACGACTATGGCATTATTTTAAAAAATGTATTAAGTAGAATTGCCACTACAGACTTTAAAGCAACCTAAGGGTTTTAGCTAAAGGCAGTGTGACCGTAGTAGCAGTAGGCGTAGCTTTCAAGGTTCTAATGAAAACTTTAATTAATGAGATATAATTATGATAATATCGAATTGGTTTCCGTTCGTATTTCTCTAGTTGATATCGGACCTAGATCCACTCGCTTATTATTAACTATATAAGCAAAGTTTCCAAGAAATAATTTAAGGAAGAAGGAAGATTTTCTTCTACTGCTTTAATTATTCCCCCCTAACTTAAAGTTATACACTTACATATATTTAACCCTAGAACTGTAGCTTGGTGACCTGCCAAAAACTAAGAGGATATAAGAATACTTAATTCAAATGTACTTTCCTTTAGTTTTCAATTAATTTGTGGTGCTAATCCCGACATCTTTGTGGCTTCCTCCAACATGTCCAACATGTAAATGCCTGGAATGGCAAGCTATTAGCCAGCAAAGGTATCTGGCATTTCATCATCCAGCCGCCAACACTTGGCTTTGCCACAGTCATGGTGTGGGGTCCAGCTCCCCACCCCAACCCGGTCAAGCCATCGCCAATGATCAGTGACAACTGGCTTCCTATCGGACTGACCCCGGCCGTAATCCGAGTGGCCGCATCCGCATCAGCATCCGCATCCGCCGGGGGAGCAACAACATCGCTTTCAGCTGTTAATGCCCACTGATTGCTAATAAATTGAAAAGCATTTCAGCATGGCCAAAGGACCAAGGACCCAGGGACCAAAGGACCAGGATTTACAGCCGCTGTCCGATTCGGAATCACCATCGCCATCGCAATCGCAATCGCAGTCCGAATCGGAATCGGAGCCATAATCAGAGGCAGAGTCACAGAGTCCCTTGAATGAATATGCAAAAACCAGGTAAACAGTGAATAAAATCAAAATAAAAACTCATTTATCAACACAGCACAGAGTCTATCCATCTCCATCGATAAAACTGGACAAATGTGGGGAAGCCGCTGCTGCTGCTGCTGCCGGCCAAAGGGAAAAGGTCACAAAAGCAGGTTAAGCTGCTTTTTTAAATAATACGCACAACACGTTAATACACACAGGGACCAGCGGCAATCCTTTTCCGCTCTGAGCGGGAAAGGAGAGATCGGAGGGGGATGCGGAGTTATCCTTGTGCGCCGGGCCACGTGCGAACTGCTCCGCTGGCGACCAACGACTGCTGCATGACAGGACATGCCGGCAAACGAGGATAGACGAGCCAAGCCGAAGGACACTCGTCTGAAATCGGCTCTGCATCGGCTTCGTGCTCGTGCCCCGCCGAGCTCCACGATTGGCGCCGCTATCGGACTCGGCCGCGTCCTCGGGCATCCTTTTGGCATCCGTCGGCTACCTCGGCTACGTCGGCTTCCTTCGCACGGCCACTGCGGCCGCTCAGCGGATCCTGTCCGTAATCCGTTCGCTGGATTTTTTGAATTAGTTGCGTGTGGTAGCTTGTTGACATCAGTACCGGGTACCGGATGCGAATTGCGAATGCGGATGCGGATGCGGACACGTGCGTGGCTCGCCAAATCTCGACAAGTCCCGACTTGTTTGTTAGTCTCTAGTTTAGTGAGGAGATCCTTCTGTTGTTCCTTGTTTTATTTTTTTGTCTATTTTTTTTCGTAACCCGTCTGCGCTCTGGCCCCGTGTGTGTGTGTGAGACGACTGTGTGTGCCGCCTGGTGAGTGTGAGGTGAGTGATTCTTTTTTGTATCCTCCCCCGGCAACAGTTGAGCGGATCCCGCACACAAAGGCCGCGAAACGGAGGAGGAGCAGGCTCCACTGCTAACCTGCGGTCGCCGATTGATGGTCGCTGGCCACTGGGCGCCGGCCCAGTCGCCGGCTGTCCGTTCAGCTAGTTTTGCGGTCGCTTTGACGCGGTCGCGGGCAATTTGAAAGCCAACACCGAACGCCGCCTATTACGATTACGATAAGTGCAGCGGGAGCAGGAGCAGGAGCAGGAGCAGGAGCGGGAGCAGGAGCAGGAGCAGGAGCAGGAGCGGGAGCAAGTGGAATGCTCATCATTGGCAACGAAAACATTTCGCATTCGCTTTGCGTCCGTTGTCTGTATTTCATTTATCGCCTGCCTCACCGCGCCATTTCCCTTCCCTTTGTCCTTGTTTTAGTTTTTGCCAGTTACCCAGTTACCAGTTACCAGTAAGCCCTTAAAGTGGCCCAGTGCAATTAAAGACTCAGCAGGAGCAGCAGCAGGAGCAGGAGCAGGAGCAGGAGAAAGGCGAATTATTAAATACTAAATGCCAGCAGCTCCGCTCCTCGCCTGTTGCCATCGTCGCCCGTCACCATTTCGTTGAAGGCAGCCATCACCGGCAGTTCCCACGGGTGTCCTGAGCCATCCGTCCACTTTGGGTGTGAACAGGTGAGTGACAATGCAAAGCGAGATCTCTGGTGGATTGGGGGATTTATAGGGGGCGGGATCGGGCTATCTGGCACAGGGTTTTGTTGGTTCTTCCCATAAATAAATCTATTTCAGGAAGTTACTGGGAGACTTTTCACTTTTCTAAAGGCATCAATTAATTAAAGACATATTTTGACAAGTTCATTAGAAAAAATGCATTAAAAACAATGCATTTTGTTGGTTCTTCCAATAAATAAATCTATTTTAACTTTTCTAATGGTATAAATTAATTAAAGACATATTTTGACAAGTTTAAGTAGAAAAAATGTTTAAAAAATCAATGCATTTTGTTGGTTCTTCCAATAAATAAATCATTTATAGGAAGCTACTGGGAGACTTTTTACTTTTCTAAAGGTATAAATTAATTAAAGACATATTTTGATAAGTTTCATCAGATAAAATGCATAATAAAACCATGAATTCATGAATTTTTCTTCAATTGCAGCAATGCCTGCATCTACCCTTTACAAATAAATTAAATTAATTAAATATTCAATAATAAAAATGTATAAAATATATAAAAAACCAAAGAATGTAGGGCCAGCTATTTGCTGGTTAATTGTTTCATAAATATCTATAAATTTGTACATTTCTTACACATTAGCATCAAGCATTAAAGTATTATTATTATTGTTAGTATTATGCAAAAAGCATAAATAGAAACAGTTTCTAGGATTACTTGAAAGAAAAACTCAAAGGCAGGTACTAACGAGACGATTTTTTTTTGGCTTAGTGTGACCATACAAAGCTGTTTGAAGTTTATTTTTTTGTTTATTTTTGCTTTTTTAAACACATTTTAAATTAATCTAATTTAATTTAATAAATTCCAAGGAGTAAAGAAGGAATAAAATTACTGGAAGGATAGTTTTCCTTGAATAAATTAAAAACATATGTTAATAAGATTTATTAGCATAAATAATCGAAGGCCGTTAGTAACGAAACGATTTTCGTTTATTTTTTAGTTTTATTTTTGTTTATTTTTGCTTCTTTAAAATACTTTTCAATTAATTTGAGGTTAATTAAGATTCTAAACAATTAAAAGTAACCTAAACACATTCTTTATAAATTAATAATAATTGTAATAATTTTGACGGAAACTTGGGTTGTTTTTTTAACCTTAAAATCTGTTAAAAATATAAAGTTTCATTCCATTTCTGTTGTTGAATGGTGTTTTTGGGCGATTGGTTTCCCCAAAGGGGGACCTTTATTTGGATATTTCTCCCGCTTACAAACATCCTGGAGATGCACTTATGAAACTGTCGCCCGACTTGGGATCGGACTTGTCCTCGCTCTCCTGATCCTCGCCCAGCAGGAGGACTGCCTCCACTTGGGCATTCTCCTCCTTGTGCCCATTGCCCAGAGACTCCTCCTCGTCCTCCTCGCTGAACATCAGCTGGTAGGTATTGTGCGAGAGATTGTCCTGGCCGTAATCATTGACCGGATCCGACTCCGACTCCATCTCCTCGGACTCCTCCTCCTCTGCCTCCGAGTCCAGGTCGCTCTCGCAGTCACAGCACACAATCTCGTGGGCCAGCAGGGCCAGGGCCTCCTCGCAAAAGAGCTCCACGTCGTCCAGGTCGATGTCGGAGTCCGAGTCCGAGTCCCCGTCCAGGGGGCTGTACATGTATCTGGCGCCCGAGCGGCCCAAGGCCAGGCCGGCATCCGTGTTGGCCTCCGGATCGGAGGTGCTGTCGCCTACAAGGAGGAGGCGAGGGAGGAGTCTATTAAGTTGGACTTGGCAAGGGGAATCTCTACTCTACCTTTGCCATTGCCATCGCCCTCGCTGTCCGCTTCCCCCGAGTTGCTGCTGCTGCTGGTGCTGCTGGTGATGAGCGACAAGGGCGTGGTGGTCACCCGCTCCTCGCCGAGACTGTTGGCCAGCACTTGGGCCTCCTGCTCTGGCTGCAGCTGCAGCTGGACCCTGGAGGCACCATCCCGCTTGGAGCCGCCAGCTCCATCGCCGGCCATCTTCGATTGCGCCTGGGGCGCCTGCTCCTGGCTGCCGATTTCCATAGCCGAGTCTTTGTCCTTGCTCTATTGCTCCTTGCTCCTTAGTGCTTGTTCCTTGCTCGGTGCTGCTTCTCAATCCGTTGGGATTTCGAATTTGTTTCGATGCGTGTCTGAAATGCTTGGCAAGGCAACTGTGACTGGGCTTGGGATTGGGACCGAGCACTGTACTCTAAGATGGCAGGGCAGGAAGCACGTAATGTCCTGGGCGCTTCCTTCCAGGACGGCGAATTAAATTTTATGCCAACTGCATTGCCCTTAAAGGCGGCGAGGTCGAGTTCGAGTTCGAGGCAGCCGATGATGGACTCTCCACACACATGGGGATGGGTATGGGGAGCAGGACCAGGACCAGGACCTGACCCGGCCACCGCAGCAAAGTTACATTTGAAATTTTATTTCCTTCGGCCGGAGCCAGAAAATGCAACAAATAAAAGCGCTGTCCCCGTTCCCGTTCCCATTCCGTCGTTATCATTGTATCACTCTCTCATCTGGGCCAGGCGACACGTCCTCCGTCGGCCACGGCCTCGGCCAGCTCCAGGACTTTAAGGACTCGCCGGACTCATACCTCGTAGGTAGGGTCGGGAAAGGAGTCAGACTCTACCTTGTTATTCTTTTCGCTCGGCTTATTTAAAACTAGTTAACAGCGGAGTCGTCCAGAATTGGTGGCCTAATATACCTCGCTCGCTGGCCCAACTTTCACCCATTTCCCATTTGCATCCAGAGCCATTTGCACTTTGCTTTCGCCCAGTTCTCAGAGCAGTACCAGGACCCGGACCAGGACCAGCACCACTTTGGCGAACCACAATTTCATTTCGCTTTGCCATGTCGTTTAGCCTGTTTTGGTTTCGGTGCAGTCTTCCTTCTTCCTTCTTTTTTTTGCCACCAGTTCAGCAGTTCAGCAGTTCAGCAATTCGGCCTGCTCCTGCTGCTCCTCCTCGGTGTTGTGTCCTGTCCAGAGCCGAGCCTTCCGGTCGTCAGAGGCAGAGTCGCTTTTGTGGCGGCTATATATAGTAGTCTCTCTCAGGACTCGCTGCGTTAACGAACATAATAACCCTTTTCCCTCTAATTACACACCAAATTTACTACAAACGAGCAATAAAAATCATCCAAGCAAAATCTCTGCTCCTCCGCGCGCTTAAATGCAAATGCTTTTTTCTCACGCACAGCACAAAAAACATTAACAACAATGACAATAAATGAAAGACATTAATGCTAAGCGATCCGCATCTCGTCCTGGCAAAGGCAAAGGCAAAGGCAAAGGCAAAGGGAGAGAGCCCTCGACGCTGACAACGATTGGCGACCGTGACAGGCAGCTCCCCCCCCCCCGACAGTCAATGAAATAAAATTAAACAATTATGAAAAAAAAAAAAAACGAAGGAAAAATCCGAGCAGAGGGATGATGCTTTCAGGTGGAGTGGAGAGAATCCCCGCTTTGGCATGTCATAATCTGGATATGTTTGTGTTTTTTATGTGTATATATATTCCAAGCACGCCTGTGTCCCTCGTCCTGTTTAGCGGGTACATGTATAATTATTTGATGCAGTGCCTTTCCCCCTTATACCAGCCACATCCTCTCCAGCTGGCAACTTCCACTTAAACCTCGCTCATTCACTCACCCGGCAGTGGGGCAAATTTTACGCGACGTAATCGTAATATGATTATCGTGCCACACAATCCCTGTCCTTGGTCCTTCGTCTCTGTGTCTGTGTGTCTGTGTGTGTGGGGATGTGTTAAATAACTTCCTTCCGGTGGCGACAACATCAGCCAGCCAGGGCAGCCGTACTCGTGTATCCGCTTCCGTCGAATGATGCCGCAGAAATGCTCTAAATATCATATCATCATTTACGCAGTCATTTTTAGAAGCCAACTGGATGATGAGGCCACAGGACACGGACACGGACACTTTCGGGCCCCCAGTCAAAGGCAGCTCCATCACCCATCGCCCATCACCCATCGCCCATTGCCATTGCCATTCTCATTCCCATAATAAACAAAGCTTCAGCTCGCAACTCATGCGAGTCAACTTCCAGCGACGACTGGGAGTGGGACTTGGAACTGGTGCTGTGTCGGGGGCACGTCCAACCATCCGGATGTGGGCGAGCCAGGCTGCTTTGGGCTGGGTCCTCAGTCTGGGGCTTTTTCTGCTCGCCGAGTGTCCTTATTTTAATCTCGACACAAGTTAACAGCATTGTTGGCAGCCGCGTGCCATCCGTGAGCTTTGCCCTGGCTCCAAACCCCCAGCTCCTCCGCCCAGAGCCTCGGCATTCATCCCAACCGCAGCAGCAGCAGCAGCAGCTCCTTGCCTGGGCTCGGCCTTAGTTTCAGTTTCAGCTGCCGGAATCCCTCGTCCTCGTCCTTGTCATTAGCAGTTAGCATTCAGACGGCATCGTCATCGTCATCGCCGTCGCCGTCGTCTCCTTCGACGTCGTTGCCTGTCGCCTGCCGTTCATAATGTTATGATGGCTAAAAGCTAATTGCGTTTGTCTGTGTTAGTTGGTGACATTTGCCCTCCACTCCACTTCGTGCTCAAGTCCTGCCTGCTCCTGCTCCTGCTCCTGCTCCTCCACCGACTCCCGTCGACGTGGCGGCATTAAGTGTCACTGGAGTGCGTGATCCTTGTAAGTCGTCTAGTTACACATGTTTTTATAACCTGTTTTGCCAGAGAGAGCGAGAGAGAGAGTACCCTGTTGTCCTGGCCGCCAGCTCTCCGGATGGATTAGTTGGGAGCTGAGCAAGCAAACTGATTAAAATGGGGCTCCCAGAAGGGTTTGCCAGCCAGCAAACAAAGGCGGGGCTCCTCTGCAACAAATTTCAGCTGCAAATGTTACTTGTTGAATATTTTAACAAAAAAAAAAAAGAGAAAATATTAACAGAAAAAGTCCCATTAAAAAGGCCTCATTAAATGCCTTTGAATTATGAATCCAGGCATCCAGGGGTTTTTATGAATTTGTTATAAAGTAATTACCACGGCTGTCCTAAAATGGAGTTGCACAAATAACATGTAACATAATATTTTAGTTTAATTTTTCTACAAACAGCATACGCTATCTTCGCATAATAAACAGATTAATTAATGTAAACACAATTATGAGCTATCTATGGCCGTGTGTGATTGCACTTTAATTTAAGCCTTTGCCACCATAATTGCTGGATATTTAACAGTCTATTTGAGCTTGAATTACGCCTCGAAAAGTCCTTGTCATCCCATGTCCTTGGTGTCCCGATCAACTTATTGTGTTGTCATCTTTAGCCACTCCGGATCGCTTAATCAGCAGGACTCGGACTCGAACTCGGACTCGGACCGGTTAAGGCCCCCCCATGACTTCACCTGTCAAGGGGCCAGCGAGAAGGTGGACTCCGGACTCCGGGACTGACCCCGCTTATCACTGACAAATCACCAAGTGACTCCACTGAGCTGACAACAAGAAGTGTCATCATTAACGAACATCGGCCCCGGCAAACATTTATCAATGGCAAACAGAGAGGCAGGGACGGATGGGCGGATGAGCAAACAAATGATTTCAGTCAGGCCGAAATGGGAAGGCGTCAGGAACTTTGGCAAATTAAATCGGTGCCTCGAATATCCCGCACCCGGGACAGGGACAGGAAGCGGATGCGGATGCGGTGTGGATAACCGCAGTTGGGACGACTGTGAATCCTCTAGGGGGAAACACAGCCCCCAAAAACAGTTTTGTTTCCCATCAAGCCACGAAATCAAGCAAATCGTATTAAATAACAGTTAATTACAAATACACACGACCCGGCCAAGGACCCAGGACACAGGACCCAGGACCAAGCCAGACAGAGACCGCCTCCACTCTCAGCTGCCCACAAGGACCCCCTTTCCGTTCGGGTGTTTTTCCGACGGCAAGTTTGGGGTCAAAGCCAAATGGTTGATGCTGAATTAATTAATGATTCACTTGAATGATTGATTATTTGACTAAATGATTGAATTATGCGATCGACCCTCCCTCGACCGCAGCGAATGTAGTGGCAAAAATCTGCTGCAACCTTTGACCTTTGACCAATAACTCAAGCGGCGAAACCAATAAACACGCCCACACATCATGTACCGGATTCCTGGATACGCCCCATAGCAATGCCCCCAAAATATGCCAAGGACTTGTGTCTTTTTCATTCCTTTTTCTTTATCTCTCGTAGCCATAAAGACAAATTGTTCAAAGTGAGGCAGCTCGAGGCAGCTCTGCAATTAGCCAGCTTCGGAAAAGCATCCCTGGTCCAGAAGGGGCTCCTTGAGACAAGCCATAGTCGTCCTGTGAACACATGGAAATTATTTAGCTTGATTTACAGATTAAAGCATACATTTTAAATATTATTTACTGTTGGCTTTAAAGTTTAACAAACAATCTAAAAGAGTGTTGTCCAAGGCCCTGACTTGCAAATCAGCTGGTTTCCCTGTCCGGCCTCTGCCGACACACGCTCAGTATGCACAGAATGAAAGCAAGGCTTCATGTGTTTCCGAACCTAAGGTTAGGTTAACCCTAATGGGGGCTTACATAGGCCAATATGGCCCCTGTCGAATTTTTAAGAGATTTTACCTAAAGGATCGTGGTTAGTGGTTAGTTTTCCGGGGAACCACCCACTGCGTTTTAAGCCTACCGCCAGGCACCTCCAACCATGGCTACTGATTCACTTCCTTTGGCCTTCGAGGGGCCGCAGGAATTGAATCGTAGCCTTAGCTAGACACTGCATTACCCCAGACAGAAGTTACCCGGGATAATACAGTGCCCATTGCCCAGCCGGCACCCTCGTGGAGGGTTCAGTTGGGAGGATTTATGCCAGCCTCTGGAACCTAAAATTTAGATTAATCTAATTATTGATCAAATATTTAAATTTACTCACAAGGATGGGATTCAATCTTTACTAGGACCTGTCTCCTTTTGGCAATTGGTGTTCCAGTTGCTCTTGCTTCATCCGCTTTCCTTGGTTTTGTTGCTCATTATATGTGTAAAATTTTGAAAAAAAACGAAAGGGCATTTTGAAAAAATTCTACTTGAGATTAAATTTTGTCGGTCGCTTTTTAGTCTTAGATTTTGTTGTTCATTATACGCGTAAAATTTTGAAAAAAGCGAAAGGTAATTTATAAAAAAATCTACTTTTTATTACATTTTTTACATTTTTTCTGTCGCTTTTTAATCAACTTAGAAATCGACGCTTTCCATGATTTTTTTAAAAAATTATCCTTTTTATTAAATTTTTGCTTTCGCTTTTTAAGCCACCTAGTGAATCTGGGGACCCACGATCTACCTTTCTTTACCTGGGTGCGATGGGGAGCGGCAACGGCGCTGCCGATGCTCTCTGAGTCACTGGAGAAGCCTTCTATGTCGACCTTAAAGCAGGGCGTACCCTCCTCTGATACGAACCTGCAGTCGCTGGCTTCGTCACACTCGCTGCCATCCACGAACCTCAACCCGAAGATCAATCGGGATCCATACATGACGGACAAGTCGGTTTCCTGATGCGGGGGTCCGGCGACAGGCATGCCCTCGGGAGGCATGCCCATGGCCTTGCATTCCTCAAACACCCTGACAATCAGGTCGTGATCTCGGAGCACGCGATTATTGAATCGAATATCGAGGCTCGAACACGGCAGCGAGGTGAATGTCTCCACCCTTTGCTTGATGTCATACACTACGAAGCTGTCATCAAGCTTGAGTATTGGCTCCTCCCCATCACACCTTTCGCCGACAAATTTCAACCATTTAAAATAATCGAACATAATTGTTTAAAAAAAATACTAGAAATTTATAGGAATAAAAATATATACGAAAAATGTATGTTGTGTACTCGACCGATTTACAAGTAGAACTGAGCTGGGTTACAACCAGCTTGGCTTCCCCTACTTGACATTTCTCAAATCGGCATGCTGCGATAAGAATTTGTATTCAAACGAACTTCAAGGCCAAGTTGATCGTGAACTTCAGGTGGCACTATCGATAGTATCGATGGTTTGTATTCAGTGCAAGCTGAATCGGTAGTTTGAAAAGAATCGCAATAGTATCATCCCCATTCATTATTATATTTGTAAGCTTGAAACCAAACCAATTCTAATTAGAAAATTAAAATATAAATCACAAGATACCGAAACTAAAAAGTTTTCCTGGCTATTTTTATTATTTGTTTAATTTGTTACGATATTAAATCTTTAATCTAAAAATCATTATCAAATTTCTAAGGGAAATCCTCAACTTTTTTGAGTATTTTATTAGATGAGCACACTTTTTTTTTTACAAAATTGTATAGGTCGGTATAGTACCGATAGTATCGATAGTTTGCGAAAAAAAACTCAAAACTATCGATGGTACTAATACCGGTAGTTTGACAGCTCTAATGTGGAGGCTTATCTGGTGTGGCCAGTATTCACTTTGTATAAATAATTCGATGGATTAATAGCTAGATATAAGCTGGATTTTAAGTACAAAAGGATACGGTCACTTTGGCACGGTAAACGAAAAGAAAAAGAGGCAATAAGATAATATCGAAACGAATTTAACGTATTCAATGTAGTAACAAAAAGAGGGTGTTACATTTAAATGGTTGTTTTAGCTATTATTTATGTTATGTTACAAGTGTTAATTATTATCTTCCAAATCTAGCTACTTTTTTATACTTCTTACTCACAAGAAACCAGAAGGTGAGTCAGCCCAGAGGACTTTCCCTAAGTAAAGGGTTTCAATCTGGGGAAATCCTAAGTTATTTATTTTTTAGTTTAATTTCAAGAATTGTAAAAACATTATTTATATAGAAAATTATTTATTAAATCCATTATAAGGAGCGTTATCTTTTTTACAAGATATTTCCCATATCATTAACATTATCTTGCCATTAAGTTCCGCTTTATATTGATAAATCCCAACCATATTTCTATTCAATAACCACGATGGCAGATGCCATAATAGTTTCCTGTGCGTGAGAACCGATGAAAGGCATCAGGAACTAGCCAAAAGGGAGCCAGGCAACCGAACCCTCTTCAGACAGATTTCGGCTGCCATGGCGGCCTCCGAGGTGAAGGTAGAGGGTGGAGGTCACGCACTTGGCTTTCGGGGGAATATGGCCATCGCCTGGGCCAAGTTAAGATGCTTAGACAAAGGCCTTCGCCTTCGCCTTCGCATTGCTGCACGCAACTCGAGCGGGGCCAAGGCTGCGGAGGATGCCGGGGAATTGGTACTGAAGAGGGCCTTGGCAGTGTCGTTGACAGCCACAAATTTTGGCCATGCCAAAGCCGCCCGAGGAGGCTCCAACTCCGATTCCTAGACACGTCTGAGGCGCCGACGGCATCTTGGGTGCATCTGGTCCTGTGTGCACTTCTGGATGCAATTGCGGTTTTCGGTTGCGGTTCGGTCCGGTCCGGTTGAGTCCAGGTGGGCACCGGCCACCGGCCTTATCCATCTGGCCATCGTCATTGCTCGCTCATTGTCCCGACCGGGGTGTCCTGGTTAACAAACATTTCATAATTTGATTAGTGACATTCTGCACAGGCATTTGGGTGAAAAGATAAGGAATGCACACACCAGCACACACGGCGGGCACAGGTCCTGCTGTCCTGCCTGGCAAATGGCCAAAGTTGCAATTAAATTAAAGGATGCACAGGAACTGAGGCAGGAATAGCACCAGAACCAGCAGCAGGACCACTAGCAGTCGATCATTAATGAAGTGTCCTTTGGCTGCGACTTAAAGAGCTGCAACCGCAGCTAGTGCTAGTGCTAGTGCGTGTGTGTCCTGCTCCAGAGTCCAGACTGGCTCCTGCCCCGGGGTCCCAGATGCCAGCGGCAATTGAATGCGTCCCCCGGGTCCTGGCCGTGTCCTGGCTCCATTTACTGGCTTCTTTTTATCACTTATCCAGTTAAAGATGTTTGTTTTATTTGCCCCGCTTCTTATTTATTTCCTATTTATTTTCCCCTCCATCTCGAGCTGCAGCTGCCACGGGGAGCCAGTGAGTTATGACCCTGGCTGCCGCTCCGGCACTGTAGTTAACATTCGAAGATTAAAGAATTAGCAGGCACAACTTGAATAAACTTTGCCAGTTGGCCCCGTTTCCAACGGCTATTGCAGGCCAAATGCAGGTCCTTTGGGACACAGGGGCTTATGTCCCTGTGACGCCAAAGAGGACCTGCCTCGTAGATACACAGATAAGCTGCATATTTGCCGAGATACCCTAACCATGTATGTCATTCGGCTTTAATTGATGGGACTTGTGCCTCAAAATATGAGAAAAGTGTGTGGAAAAATGGCAATAAGATCAGGTTGAGTTCCCGCAAACTAATAATTACTTTGGCTCCCGAAATGAAATTTTCAGGAGGTCAAAAAAAGAGGGGAAAACCTGAAGCATAATTAAAATTGTGGCTTCTGAATATTACAGTCTATGACATACGATAAGCCCAGTCCAAGTCCGAGTACAAGTTGTTTGTCCTCCTTGGATTTCCTGCGCACAAAAGGGCTTGTTTATTAGGTTACGCCCGGCATTAGGCGCCTGAATATTGTTATAGTTTGCCCTTAAATATTTTGTTACAGGTTGCAGCTCCCAGGATAAGAGGGGAAGCCAGTTGAGTTTTCACAGCAGCAGCAAGTTCCTCGACCTGCGAAGGGCTGAGTTTAAGGAGAGAGTGTAAATTGAAATTTTATTTATTTATTTTCGATATTTTGATTTTGATTTTCATCTTTGGTTTATTTATTTGCATACATATGCCTCTGTGCCTATTCATTGGCCAGCTGCCTTGATTGCCTTCGTTTTGAGTTCAATATGCCGTTTTCGCTATTCGCATTTCGCTTTGATTTTTGATTTCGATTTTGATTTTGATTTTGAATTTCAATAACCTGCATCCTGCGAGTGACCTGTCCACTAATCCGCATCGAATTACCACACACAAAGAGAGCTTTCGCTGATTTTCTGCAAAGTTATTTTTTAAAAAATATTCAACGAAGTAACGGAATCTGGAACGTTCATTAATTAAAGCCAGTCAGGAATTTAGTTTCTTGCATTTGAATATTAATGAAAAATAAAAGCTTTTGATTATTTTTAGCAAGAATTTTGAGTTAGTTACTTTAATATTAAATTTGAATTACGGTTTTGCTTCCCTAGTTTGTTCTCACCTTTTTTTCCTGCTTGATTTCGGAGCCCCCAGATCCTTTGGCAGCTTTAAGTTGATTTTTTTTTCTGTGAGAGCCTGTGTTCCAAAGTCCTTTGCCTGCTGAACCTATTTTTTCTCAATTTGTCCTTTTCGCTTGTTCTGTTCGTTTCGTTTCTGTTCTTTTTTTGTCTCTCTTTTATTTTAGATTTCCCTTCAGCTCCCTTCGATCTCTGAGTGGGGCTGGGAAACAAACATATCCTCTTAATTGGCTCTAATAAGAGCTTAAAGGATTGCACATGAGTCAAAGCAGGCAGACGTGTCCGGGACCGGACCGCCAGCGCCGCATTCCCAGGAACATTTCCTAAGAAGAAGTGCCCACCCCAATCCTTTTATACACCAAAAGATATTTGCTTGAAATGATTTTAAACATGAATACTTACTAATAATACTTGTTCTAAACTTTCCATCGCCAATACGGAGACTCAAGAATCGAGCTTCTTCCGACAGAGTCCTTCGACAATCGATTCAAGTCCTTAGTAGACTCAACCAACGATTCCTATTCCTTTTTTCTTATTTGCTCACGTGGAAAAAAGGTACTTCTGAAAGATTCCGATTCCGGAAATAAGTTTGCTACAAGCGGAGGGTCACACTGGCACCACAAGTGTTGGTAAACGTGTCGTTTTAAGAAGTTAAGTGTTGCTGAAAAGACCAGTTTTACATCACAAAAATTATTTTCCGTACCTGAAAGTTTAAGAATGAATTTACCAAGTCCTTTCTGCGAGTGCTGTTACTCCATTCCGACAAATACTGCCCCATGGTCCAGTTTCCGTTGTCTAGCTGGGCTCGTGGCTCCCCGCCCGTGTAAATTCAATAAAATGCTTAATAAAATTGATTGATTAGCTGCGAATGGGAGTGGATGTCGTCATCAATACGGTTGGCAGGAGAAGGGGACCTCCGAGAGACGGAGTCGCAGTCGGGTCTGCTGTTGGCCGCATATTCCACATGTTTATTTAAAGGCATTGATGCCCGGCTTGGTTCCCCTGCCAAGTGGATGCTAAGCCACATCGCAGGATGCCTCTCCGTCTCCGTCTCCAGCTCCGTCTCCGGACTGAGCTCCTTCTGCCACATTTGCGATTCCTTTTGCCATTGTCCTGATTCCACACACATGTGCAGCCAATGCAGTCCTGGCCCGGCCTGGCCTGGCAGGAGTTGGCATTCGTCGTTGTTGCTGTTGCTTACACAATTGTCTGTGCATTATTTGAGTTTGTGCTGGCATTTGTTATTTTGCTTTTATCCTTTTAGATGAAGGCAACGTAAAGTAATGCGATTGCAAGGGACTGGGGACGGGAACAGATCCAGACAAAGCGGCAGATAGACAGCGAGTCGCGAATTCCTATCCAACTGACAACTGCCTTCGTCTGCCACCTTGCTGCACTTGTCGAAATAATATTGAGGCAAAGCGGAGGAAAATAGCACAAAATAACAATAACAAATGCTCCAAATACAAGCAATTGCCAACTTTATCAGCAAAATAAAGTTTCAAGCCCGGACGCCAAGATCAAGTGTGACCAGCCTGCGTCATTATCGCTATTGCGATCTATCGATATAACAAATAACTTGTTCTTAGTGCTATCGCTTTGGCATGTTTCCACTATTAGTAAGTTCTTAACTTCTTGAAAGCAAATTGGGAATAGAGCCAGAAAGGATGCCAATTGAGAGCCTGCTGGTCGGTCCCAAATGCAAACCAATTAAATTCGAAGGTTAATTTAAAATAAGGAACTTTATATTTTGAGTTTTCGGTTGATGAACGCAAACTTTTGGCAATTAGTTGCGAGGGTAGCTAGGGGAACTCTCTATCCTGCACATGTTTTCCAAGTGTACTGTCGGTGCTCGCCCTTAGTTTAAAGGATATTTGCCAAAATTCCAGGCCCCCAGCTCCGCCTCAACTTCTGTCCGGAGCCACGTCAAACAAATGCATCTGTGAATTGCATTAGCTGCCAGGATCGCAGGTCCGCCGGTTCCCAGTTTCCCAGCTTGCCAGGCTGGCAGTTTCCCAGTTTCCCCAGGTCACCACGCCCAGGCCCACACCCACCTTCGACCGCCCTGCTTTGTTGGTTTCCAATTATAATGTCACGCATTTATGCCTGCGCTTATTTATTATTGTGCTGATGCTGCCCGGGCTCAACTCTTCAGATGTCCTGCAGCCGGCAGACGGCAGCAGGCAGCAGGCAGCAGGCAGCCGGCAGCTCCTTTTTGCCATCCTCAGTGTCCAATTAAAAGCCGAAGCTGCTGCAAGGATTTCGCCATGAACGGGGCACGGCCAACGGGGGTTAAGCGGGGTTAACTCCTCTAACATCAGGTGCTGTGCTGCCGGCCAGTCCCGGAGTTTGGACTGCTTGCATATTTGATTTGTGCATTTAAACATTTCAAACAAGCTGTGTCAGCCCCCGCCACCGTCCGGGCACTGGCTCCAGCTCCAGCTCCAGCTCCAGCTCCAGCTCCTTCCAGGAGCCTGGCCCAACCCCACGCCTGTCGCCGTGCATCATCTCCAAGTGGCAGTGGCAAGTGCAAGCGACATTGCCTCATTGGAAATTCTCTTTAGAGTAATTTCAGTTATTATATTGCTTTGGCTTTGTTCATCCTTGCAGTTGCTGCCGAGGCCGGAGCTGATGCTCCAGCAACTTAACTCCTACCTGGGCATTATTTATTATAAATGATTAACAAGCAGCTGAAGCAGCTATGTATTTGGGGAGAAGTGGAGTGGAGTGGAGGTGGAGTGGAGGTGGAGTGGAGTGGAGTGGAGTGCAGAGAGAGAGAGCGAGCGAGGGTCAATGGTCGTGCTTCGACCATCTGCATCTGCATCTCAGCTTCTGGGACTGAGGCCGGCTTCTATCTTGGCTGTCACATCTGGCATTTGTCCTGCCACTTGTCCTGTCACCTCCGCCGCTCCTCCTTGGTCCAGTTGAGACTTCTCCGGCTCCTAATCCGGGCATAAATGTTGGATGTGTCGAAGGCTTTGAGCGGACAAGGCCGGAAAGACTGAACTGCCGGCCGCAGGACGACCAAGAGAGAAGTGAAATTAAATGCCACCTGCGGCCTGGTGGCCACAGTGAGACCTCGGACGAGGCAACCGAATTAATAAAATACAAAGAGCCACAGCCAGCATGGCATTTCACAGATTAAAACCTAATATATCTTAAAGATTTTAAAGGCACACACAGAACGAGGGTTTTATTGAGGCAAACGTGTAACGATGATATATATGGGGTTCTTTTACCTTCCGCTGAGACTCAAGCATAAGCTGGATGCACTCCAGGATCTCTTTCAGCCTATCAGCGTCAGGCACAAGGTGTCCACTCGAATATGTCCTTAAGCCCGGACCTCGAATCCATCGGGATGCGTTTATGGCCAGCAGCACAAATGTGTGTGAATTGTATTTTCATTTAGTTCGAGTAAATCATAACTTTTAAGTGTCACATTGCTATACTCTGGGTCCTCGGACTCGAACTCGAACTCTCCTCATCCCAATGGCCATTTTTGCACTTAGAAAAAGGAAGAGCGTGACTTTATAAACAATTCTTCAATAAAGCTAATTAATTAAATATAATTTTGTGTAATTTTCATATGAATAAAAAACTTTGACGAATCCAAGCTGCTGGCCACTCTAATCCGCTATCGATTGCCTACAAATGCAGCTCTGTAGTGCTATCGATTACTTTCTGATTGTCATCGTTATGGTTTCACGAATGATTCTCCTGAAAAGATAATAAGTTAATATTTATAAGGTTGTGGACTGTTCCAGTTAATTAAATATAATTTTGTGTAATTTTCTTGTGAATAAAAACTTTGATGACTCCAAGCGATTGGCCACTCTAATCCGCTATCGATTGCCTACAAATGCAGCTCTGTGGTGCTATCGATTTCTTTCTGATTGTCATCGTATTGGTTTCACAAAAATATGATTCTCCTGAAAAGATAATAAGTTAATATTTATAAGGCCATGGGCTCTTCCAGTTGGAAGGTAACATACCTTCAATATCATACAGAAAAACGTATAAAAACGATTAATTTTAATGCATCTTGCTGACCATTTTTGCCAAGTGCCTTTGCTCACACTTTATCCTTCTGCTTTTCTATTCCTTCTTTGCAGATATCGGCATGCCACGCCCTCATAAGGCGTAGCAACAGGAGCTGGAAGAAGAAGCGTAAATAAATATGATTAAGCTTAAGAATATATAATAATAAAAAAAAAAAAGAAACGAGAGGAGAAGACGAGGGAAGTTCAAATGAAATAACGCAATATAAAAACATAAATAACTGAGAAAAGTGCCAGAAGAAGAGGGCGAAGAGCGGCCAGCGACGAGCCTGAAGAGCCAGAAGAGCAAGGAAGCACGCAACAGGGACGAAGGACTCAGGACTCAGGAGGCAGGAGGCAGGACGCAGGCGAAGAAGGTGAAGCATACACTTGGCCTGCTGCAGAGGAGTCGGAGCCCCCTGGAAGAAGCCGGAGAGGAGCAGCAGAAGGACCCAGACAAGGATACGGAGACAACAGGAGCTGGAGCTGGAGCTGGAGCAGCAGCCGGACAAGAGAGAATCGAGCTCAATTACGCCGCCAAACTGTCGTGTCAGCAACAACGTGAAATGTGCAATTCCTGGCTGCTGCTCATAATTGCGCTCTCCGTTGTCGTCTGCCTGTGGAACTCGCAACAAACCGAAACATCCAAATCATGCCCAGCCGAGTGCATCTGCTTGTCCCAGACTCAAGTAAGCTTAACAATCTACTTGTACTGCTAAGACGGGGGCCTGGGAGTGGGAGCTCCTTCTCATTCCTGTGCAGGAGGGGTTGTGGGTCCTAGGCGCATCTGCACAGTGGTCACAGTCGGGGAAACAATATCTATCTCAGTTTTCTTACCAAAATAATATTTATTCTATTTATTTAAAGAAAGATATTCCATTGTGTATCTTGATTATGGGTTCTAAATCAAGTTATATCTATAAATCACTGTTTTATTTTCCTTTTCCCATATGATTTGATATTTTCTATTATGCCTTTTTACCTAAATAGACTATAGATAATAGAACACCGCCTGCCATTTGTTAAACAATTTCAAATGGAACTGAAGACCTTAGATTTATACATTCCAAGAAAGATTTATTTAAAACAGAATGTAAACAAAAAGTAATGACGTTGATGTGCCTGCAACCAGGTGGCAACGCTTTAGCTTTATACGTTGCCCAACCATAGAAATATCGTTCGAAGCTTATCGATTATCGATAACTATCTTGTACTATGTAAATAATGCGAATTAATTACCGAATCAAGAAATTAAGGTATTATACAAAGCAAACCAAGCCAAATTAAACTTAAAATTAAACAACTTTGACATGCTTTGCCGGGAAGTGCAGGAAACCCAAATTGCGAAGGCATGCCACTTAATATTTGAAGCGAGCTTAAACACAAGTGGGACTTGGCTTGGCTTGGCTTGCCTGGGATTACCATGGTTTTTGGTTGCACCCCTTTATCTAGTCGGGCCAAAGTTGCTCCACAGTGCGGCAGAGCAGAGGTCCTTGGAGGAGGTGCAGTGGTATGCAGAACCATCGCCATCATCAGCAGCTCCAGAAGTGGCAGCAGTCAAAGGCAGCCAAAGGAGACAAGAGCCGGGAGCTGGGAGCTGGGCGCTGAAGAAAATGAAACAGAAGCTGGGAGAATCGGGAACAGCAGATGAGGATCTCTGGGGATGTGGTGGTCAGGCACTGGCCACAGCTGCTCCGGCCTCGTCGGCACAGTGATGAGCACAAAAATTAAATCGAAAATGCAGGCAAATGGTTATTTTCCTTTTGTTTTCTGCCTCTGTATGTCCCGTCTGAGCTCGTCCTTCGTCCTTTTGTGGCACGCCCCCGCTCCGCCCCGCACATTTTTGTGTGTAGCCCGCAATTCAATTGTGTCCCGCGAGAGTTTTGGAGCACGCTTAATGCGCATCCTTATTACCAGTGGGAACTTGGCATCGTCATTTCCAGCAAATTGAGAACTTAAGTGATTTCATTATTCCAGATTATGGACAATGCAATGATTTACTCAGCTCTCGCTCCTCGTTCTACATTCTCGGTACTCGGTGCTCGGTACTCGGTTCTCGGTTCTCCATTCTCCTGTCTCCATTCTCCATTCCCCACTTGGAGTGTCCTGCTCTCGCTGCATCCTTTTGCCACAGTTAACTGTATTTAAGATGCGAAATTAGTTCAGGCCCCGAAAAGGTAACAAAAGTGAAGCACTCTTTTTGGGGTCAGCCCGGGCGCCCGCCATTCTTCTTGTCCTTTTACCCACCATCCCCCTTTCCCCGCCGACACACAGTGCCAGTTAAAGTTCAGCGAACAAGGACTTTTTAACCGTGTCGCCCCAGACTTCGCGACTGTAAATGCACGGCAGCGAAATTTCGTTAAATCGAACAACGCCACCGAAACGGAACAGAACAGAGCCGAAACAGAATCAAAATCAGAAACAGAAACAGGAGCAGTAGCAGGAGCAGAACAAGGACCAAAAGCAGAAACAGAACGTAACGGAACTGAGGCAACAATAACAATTCCGGAGAGGTAGACCCGTAGAGCCAAGAATCCGGGGCGAGGAAGAGGTGAATGCCAAAAGAAAGGAAACTTTTAATTCGTTCATTTAAAAAGGTGAAGCGTATGAAAATTGTGCAAATGTTACGCAAGAAGTGCAGCCAAGCTGGGTTTTTTTTTTTTTCGGTGGATGGGGGATTGGGGATTCAGGCAGGTGGGGGAGCAGGAAAAAGGACACTGGGCGGGGTCAAGAGAAACGTGACAACCGATGGACAGTTATGCACAGTTACTTGGCCACCTTGGATAAGAAAACGGCCCGAAATATACACTGGGGAAATAGTTATGAGGGTATGACACTGTGTTTTTAATTTATCAATTCGAGCTTTTATTAGAACCTTGAAAGAAAGCAGGCTAAGGAAATACCTAACATTAATAATAAATAATATAATCAGATAAATACAATTACAAAATAAATAAGTATAAATATGTGCTGATAATAAAAGAAAGCATAATAATTATAGACACAATTCTATTTTAAATTGAATAATATACACCAGATACTTTTATAATTTTGTTGAAGTGAGCGATGAGTTCTTAAAAAGTTAAGGAAGCTCTACAAAACTCCTCACAGATCTCTGGAGATTTCTGATGTATTTGCGAGACATTTATGTGCAAGTTGCTTGAGAAAATTCACTTTTCTCCTGGTGCACGTCGAGGCAAGTGCAGGAGCGGGAAATACTTGGCAGGGAAACGCACACATCAGCACATAATAGTTATAAAAAATGAAGGCACAAAGCAGAATGGCCGAGGACGCAGACTAAGACGAAAGATGGGCGACAAAACAATGCTAGACAACGGGGGGAAAGTCACCCGCGCCTCACCCAATGGCCATGGACGGGGACGGGGACTCCACGCCGGCGACGAAAGAAGAATTCGATTTAATTTTATTTTCAGCAATAAAGCCACAAATTCAATTTTCGCGCCACGCATCAAACGAAGTCGCACTCCGGCTCCCACTCCCACTCCCACTCCCGCTCCTCCCCGTCCGCAGACTCATCTGGGATCTCGAGGTCCGCCTACGGATCTGATTGCCCAACGGCTGTCAGTTGCCATGACGGAGGTATCAATGGCGCCCACGGGGAGGAGCAGGAGCAGGAGCAGGCCATGAACAAGGACAGGCATCAGGAGTCGGGGCGATGTCATAAAGCAAGAAAACACAAACTGATTAAGAGCGAAAACCTTTGATGAGTCCGCAGACAAAGACAATCTATGGGCCACCAGGACCAGGACCAGCCTGCCACAGTGACGGGCGGGAGCGGGGATATCCGATGGTTGAATGAGTGTCACATCAAAAGGTGACCCAAGCGGTCTACGATGAGGAAAGGAAAAGTCCAAAATTATTGAGCAGAATGGGTGATGCTGGGGGAAGGTATTTGCATACTCTACCTAGACTTTTTTAGCTGAAACTCCAGAGAGACTGAAAATAATCAATTTTTGTAGTTTTCGAAGTAATTTTATACTGAAGTCGAGAGCCAAAACTAAGAAATGAAAAGGAAATATTCCTTTATAATTTCGTAATATTTAAGTGGTAGTTATTCTTTATGTTACAATTGTTTACAAAGCTTAATCTCTTAAAAGTACCCAGTATCCAGTATCAATAACTCCGAAAGTGGAACAATCATATGGAAAGCTAACAAATATGTCTGTTAATGCGAGTCGAACCAAGTTTTAAAGTTTAAAACTTTAAATTTACCATCTTTTCCAACTTTCCGCCGATAGTCAGCTCGTGTCTTACCGATAGTTTACATGTGATCGTATTTGAATGTTACCGCCGATAGCAAAATCGATAGTTTACATGTGATCGTATTTGAATGTTACCGTATTCTAGTTCAGGTTGCGCCGATAACAAAAAGTTTCTGCTTATTTACCAAATTCCATAACTTAATTCCCTGAAAATAGCATTATGGGGCGGGCAAAGCCCTTAAAGAACTGCATCCAATTAACGAGGACACTCTTCTCCCACCCCCAGGTGCTGTGTAACACGGGCGGCCTCGAGCAGATCCCTCTGCGCCAGCTGCCGGCGACGGTGGAGAACCTGGCGCTGACCAAGAACAACTTTCCGATCATCAAGCCGGACTCGTTCGCCGGTCTGCGGGCGCTGAAGAAGCTATCGCTGGACGGGAACAACATAACGCGGATCAAGCAGTTCGCCTTCCGGGGCCTGCCGCGGCTCAAGGAGCTCTCCATCCAGTATACGCCGCTGCAGACGGTGGCCCAGTTCGCGTTCGCCGGCCTGCAGAACCTGTCCACCATCCTGCTGAGCCACAACCAGATCCAGCGGATCGAGGGCAACGCCTTCGCGGGCACGTCGAACATCAAGCTGATCCTGCTGACCAACAACCCGCTGATCCGCATCGACAGCTCGGCCTTCTCCAGCCTGACGAACGTGGGCCACCTGATCCTGCCGTCGGGCATTCGCAGCATCGAGCAGGACGCCTTCTTCGGCATGGACACCGTGGGCCTGCTGAAGCTGGCCTACATGGACCTCAAGGAGGTGGCGCCTTTTACTTTTCGCGGGCTTTCGAATGTCCTGCTGCTCACGCTGCAGGAGTCCGATCTGGGCGTGATCTGTGCGGACGCCTTCACCGGCCTCACCCAGGTGGAGACGCTGCAGGTACTCAACAACAAGATTGACTCGATCGAGGAGCTCAACTTCACCAGCACGGCGGCCATCAAGCACTTGAAGTTCTTCGGCAACCACGTCCTGGAGACGCCCGATCCGAACGCCATCATCGTGGACGGCGTGGAGCATCTGCAGCTGGTGAGCAATCACTTCCCCTGCGGCTGTCACATCCACACGCTGCTCGACGGCCCGCTGGCCGAGGGCGCCCACAATCTGAGCGACTTCCTGCAGAAGAACTACTGCATCTCGCCGCTGGAGGTTAACGGGCGGGTGATGTCCGAGCTGGACATCGACTCCATTGGCCGCTGCTCCGATCAGCTGACCAAGGGCAACCTGGGCAGCTCGGCGGCCTCACTGGCACTGGGCCTCAACACGATGCTCCTGATCGCGGTGGCCAGCTGCGCGGAGTGGCGTCATGTCCGGCTCCTGTTCTATCGGCTGGCCCAGCTGCTGGGCCACATAGCCTGGCGGCGTCGTCGGAAACGGCGGAAGGGCAACTAGGTGGCAGCACCTTTAACTTCAGGTGGGTTTTTTATCCTTACAGTTACTTTTGTTTATTTATTTTCGCCCAGTCAGTGTTAGTGTTAGTCTAGCCCGTAAATCAGGCGACACCTGAATCCCCGGGCTCCCTGCGGTCCCAGCTCCTTGCCAACATCCACAGACCATTTCCCATTCCATTCGCTGGCCAAATGGAAAACGGTTTCAATGGCCTCTCATCTTTAAATGCAATCGCAAACATGGCCAGCAGAGTGTTTAGTCATCGTCATAAGTATTCCACGCAGTCCAATCCCATCCCCCATCCGCCATCCCGAAACCGAAACCAATTGAACTGCTGCAGTGCAGCCAACCCCGCTTGCCGGATACAGTTTCATTGTGGAGCGCTTTAAGTGTGTGTTGCAGGGTGGGCTGGTTGGACTGGTTGGGCTGGTTGGGCTGGCCTGGCCTGGCTGGCGGGTTAGCATACAAAACGAAAACGGAAATTACAAATTCTATTCACTCGCCCGACTGTGGCACTCTAATTCGTAGCCGGAGAGAGCCCCCAGGCAGCCCCCAGGCCTCGCCTAACCCATTTAGCCTTGCAGCCGAGCAGACGGAGCAACTTTGATGGAGACGTTGGGTCGGGTCTGGGTCCGGGTCCGGGTACGGGTACGGGGCTAGGCTATTCTTTAGCCGCTTATCGCAAAGGATTTAGATTTATCTAACTTGATTATGAGGCCGGCAATGGCAGCGGAGCAGCGGCAGCAGCAGGAGAGCCACTCCTGGTCGGGGCTAAAACAAATGCCCAGAGAAATCATTGAAGGAAATTAAAACTTTGTTTACTTTCAAGTCCCTCCTCGGCCGAGGCAGCATAAGAAGGAGTCCGAGTCCGAGTCCGAGTCCGAGTCCGAATCTGAGTCCAAGTCCGGGGGTAGAAGCTGGCTAAAGTTCAACAAAAAACAGGGAAGAATCGGTCCGGGTTAGGACATTTTTTGTGTGAGCTCTCCTCGGCTCTCCTGGTGTTTGCATTGGCATTTGCATTGGACCCAGCCTACTTGCCGGCCACATTAGATGGCCTATTCACTTAATCAGGTTCTTTTTTCTTTTTGTTTTTTGGCTAATTGAAGGGCACTTTCTCTACCACTTCCTCTACCGCTTCCACTTCCGCTTCCGCTGGGAGCCTGAGACCGAGACACTTAAAGCCTTAAAGCCAGAGGCTGGAACGTGCGATTGTCGCCAACATTCGTGTCCAGTGGCTCTGCGATGTGGCCGGCTTAACACGTTCCCACTTCACTGCCACGCCCCCAGGACTGCAGTGTAGGCGCACTTTGCTCTTTGCCGCTCAGCTCTCGTCCGCAGATCGTTAACTTAATTGTTCCGCTTGAAATCCGAAAACTGCCAACGCCATTGTTGCGACTGATAGTCGTGAATGGCTGTGACCACGCCCCCGGACCAACCCAGAGCCCATGTCCACTAGCACTCGCACTGGCACTGGCCCGTGAGGAGCTAGAGCTGGAGCAGGAGCAGGAGCAGGAGCAGGAGCAGGAGCTGGAGCTGGAGCTGGGACAGCAACAGAAACAGGAACAGGAATGCAATAAAATTGGCGTGACTAACTCGGCTCGGCGAGCGATGCGAGCATTGCAGATGAGCTGAGCTGAGCCCGAGGCTGAGCACTCGGATTGGGGACGTGGGGGATGCGGATGTGGATGCGGATGAGCCGGGCTGGGGCTGCCACAGAAGGGCGCAAGTCGTGCGTGCCTCGGCCAGCGTTGACGCTGTCATGCAATCAGCAAATAGGCAACCGCAGCAAAAGTCGCGTAATTAACGCGGGGCCAACATGACCACTGGAGTTTGGCATTAGGAGGGGGAGCCCAGCCTCCTTCTGACCCACCCACACTCCCACCGCCCCCCTCACTATATACATATATCCCAGTTGCCCGATTTAGCATTTCCCCATTCAGAAGCTTAAATTGGAGTCCCCGAATCAACGTCCATCGTCCTGCAAGGCTGTGATAAATGTTCCCGAGTCCGAACTCTGTCCGGAGTCTGGTCTCTGGTCTCTGGTCTCCGGACCAAAGCAAACATGGCGAAAGTGAAGGGCGATAAATAAAATCAGCGACGACGAGCTGTAAAAACGTGGGGCGGAAAGTGAAATGCAATTGAGAGAGTTGCAAATTGAAAAGACTAGATTAGAGGATGCCGATGCCTGGTTCTGGTTCCGACTCTGATTCTGATTCTGATTCTGATTCTGATTCTGGGGAGGAGTGAGCAGGGAAGCAGACCAGATTGCCCTGAGTAAGTGTTCCCGGCTATCGATTACACCCGCATCGCATCGCCCTGGGTCGCTAAACGCTTTGGTTAACTGGCGTCATTAACGAAGGGATTATTATGGTGGCGGAGCCCGGAAGGGGAATCACACGCTTTAGCTTGACCAAAGGTGTATGACTTTATCCTGAAGCTAACAAGCTATTGGTTTTGCAGTAACATAGTAGAAACACCATATAAGAAAGATAAGCGAACGATGGATATTAATGCAACTGCAGTGTGAATAGCTTATTATAAAAATAAGTTTAAAGTATATCGATACTAAATCGATTAAAGAGGAATCACTACTTTTTAGAGAGCCGTACAGGACACTAGAGCTGTAAAAACATCGATAGTGCCCTTACTTTCGATAAAGATAGGTCAAACCATCCATACTATCGATACTATCGACAAATTAAATAAAAATGTTTTGGTTCGTTCTTAGGGATATTAAAAATTTAAGATTATATTTATTTTTATATTATATTTATTGGAAAAAACTTATAATTTTTATACCAATTCACTGATTTGCTGCTAACGCGATGTATCGATGGTGGAAGAAAAAAACAATCGATAGAGACGCTGAGCACAACACCATCGATAATATTGAAAGTATCGTCGATAGTTTTACAGCTCTACAGGTCACCGGAGTATTGTGTGCAAGAAACTCTATAGTTGCTTCAATTTTTTCATTAGAAATGTTTTTCTGATACTTTTCAATATTTTCTGTGATAAAATCTAAAACTCTGTATTGTTAACTTGACTTCTTATAACTTATAAGTACTGGCAAGGACAACCCTCTCACTCCACCCTTATCAAGGACTAGCATATGTCATCCATCCTGTTTTGACTTCCCTTAACCACTCTTCATTTAGCCGGAGAGAACCCTTCCGGAATAATCCTTTCGGAAAGTCATTACTCCATCATCCTTATCTAGCCCGCCCCATTAAGGTATCGCTGGGCGCTTCCCAAGCAGTCAGTGGCTAATCGCCGACTCCATCTGGATCATTGCTTACTCATCATATGCAAAAGTCCCAGTCCCAGTCCCCAGTCTCGGTCCCAGCCCTAGCCCATCACCCATTAGACCAAGGCAACCCTTCCGCTGTCCTCCATCCTCCATCCTCCAGCCAACGCAGAAATCTCTGGCAAATTACCAGCGACATAAATTAGAGCCCGACCACAATGGATACAAGACTGTGCTCCGCTGCCTGTGTGTCCTGTCCTGTCCTGGTGCCTCTGTATTTGCGAGTGTCTGCCGGGTGGGGATTGGGGATTGGGTGTGGGAGTGGGTGCACTGGCAGCCTGAAATATGACAACGGCCAGTGGCGGGTTAAGCGACGTCCATTTGCGTGTCACAGGGCATTTTTATACTTCTTTGCCTGGTTGCAAATTTATTGAGCTAATACAAAATTTAATCAGCCTCCCTGCCGGCTCCTCCTCCCTCTACTTTTCCACTCTCACTCGCTTTATACTCTCTACTTTCCACTCTTTGCTCTTTCTCTGTATTATCAGACTCGACTCGTCCATAAATAACTGGGGGAAGTAAGGTCCAGATCCAAGTCTAGGTCCAAGGTCGGGGTCGGTGTCGGTGTCGGCGTCGGTGCCCAACAGCTGGCGGCGAAAAAGGATTGCCAATGGTCCTTACACTTCATTTAAAGTCAAGGAGTCGCACATAAATTTCCATGCACATAATTAAACGACCAAATGACAAAGCAAAATCGTTAAGCCGAGGTCAAAGCGAGGCGAAATAAACTCCGTATCCCAGTCGCAGCCGGGTTTGGGTTCGTGTTCGTGTTCGTCCTGTACGGGGAGGAGCAAAAGCAAAAGGGAAAGAGAGGCAGGACCCCGGGTTAAGCGCAAATCTAATAAAATATGCAGCAGTCGAGCAGATGACCCCTCAGCCTCAGCCTCCTGCTAATTTGGTGTGCGTGTGTGTCTGTTTATCTAATAACAAAAATTATGAAAATCTATGTGGGTGTCCTGTCAATTAACGTCGCCCTGTAATGAGTCCAATGGCGCGCAGTTGGGCGCCAACACAGACACACACATGCGGGCCAAGGGAATAGATAGATGGGGGCTAGGTCATTGACGTGACACTAAACGGCAGCAGGTTCTCCTTCCATTGAAATTAAAATTCGTACTTGGGTATTATTGCTATTTATCGCTTTTAATGTGACCTAACCTGGAATGTGAAAATTGTATAAATTAATCAATTCGGCTAATTTCTGGCCAGCCAAGCCAAGAAGCATTTCCGAAAAGGAGAAGGACTTGCTCGACTTCATTCCCATTCTCGGTTCCCTCTTCCCCGGCTGTCAGTCTCCACAACACACAATTCACGCGAAATTGAAGCAGGAGCCGCGTCTGGGGGCCAGAAGGTAGATCCATCCAGTCAAGGAGCAAAGGAACAACTTTATCGACGCGATTTTGGCCGCCGACTGAGACTGAGACTGAGATTGCGACTGACATCGAAGTCGAGGCGAGGGCCGAGGCAAAAATGCTTAAGTAAGCTTAGTGAGTTGAGCACACACAGGCACAGGCACAGGCACCAAACCCTGGGCTGGGGCTGGGGCTGGGAGTTGCGAGTTGGAAGCTCAACCCCCCAAAAGAACCCCATAAAGCATTTCTACACATGTGCGCCCTTTCTGTATGCCACAATGAGCCGGAGCAACTCCGAGGAGGAGGAGTAGGAGAGGAAGGTAACATGGGCCAGGCTCAACAATTTAAAAGTTAAAAACTTTGCTGCTGCCTTTAAAGCCTTTAAGTATTTTAATTATGTAGGATTTCAGTTGCTGTTGCCAGCTACCGGCTCCCTGTTCCCTGTTGAGCTCATGGCCTAAAGCCCGGCTGAATTTGTAGATGTCTACAGGGTGAGTGCTGGGAGGCTGACTGCCAACTAATTGAAAAATCGCCTATGCCCGAGGCTCGACTTTGTCTCAGTTGCCAAACTTTTTAGTGGGACCAGAACCCCACCTCCAGGCGGAGAAGGAGGAAGAGGTGGAGCAGGAGCAGGAGGCGGCATGCGTGAGATGTGAGATCCGAGATGCCAGCGAGCTGTCACCGGAAACTGATGTGACACATGCAAATCACATGAGCCAGGCTCTCTCGCCTCGGCCAGGAGCAGGAGCTCCGGCTAAGTGCTTTGGCTGTCAGTCGGGCCGATCATCGCACGGCTCACTCACAAGTCGACAGGAGACAGAGATCATCATCGTCAGCAGTCGGTGCCGGAGCAGGAGAAGCCAAACCCCAAAATCGGGACAGAGGGCACAGGAGCGAGAGGAGCGCCCATTCACATTCGCATCAACAACATGCTCTTCATGCTCTTGAGTCGGCAATATAAATCAAATCAAAAGCACAAACAAGCCGCGAGTGTGTACACAATTCAAGTAAACTCCACAGAGAGATTGCCATGGCCGAAAATCCAAGGAGGAGAGCAAGGAGGAGAGCAAGGAGCAAGGAGCGAGCAGCGAGGAGCGATTCGGTCCAGGGACGACCAAAGGCGCCCAGACAGTCGGACCGACAGACTTTCAACTGGGACATAAATCAAGGCGCCGCCAACTTTGCACTGCACTTGCTCGACGACCAGGGACAGGAGCAGGAGCAGGACCGGGGCCAGGACAGATCCAGGACACAGCCCCTACATACAGATGTCAGGGGAGACGCAGGCAGACACAGGCCGCACACAGATATATCCGCACATATAGATATACGATATATACGATAGATAGGCATGTAAGTGCACTCGAATGTTGCTTGTTGCGATGATGACATCGTCATCATCGTCCTCGTCCTCGTCCATCTCCCCGACCTGGCTGCGAGTCGGAAAATGCTGTGTTGAACATCAATCTGCTTGAGCTATGACAACGAAGCGTTTTATTGTTGTAAACACACAAACACAAGAACACAAACAGTGGGACGGAGGGCGAGCATATATAAAAATAGCGAATGTCCTTCAAGAGAGCTCAACTAGTTGGGGACCCTGTGAACTGGCAATTCAACGAGCTAAACGGGTTCGCTTCTCAAGTTTTTCGACTGAGCAGTTTGTTTATTACTTGACAAGTTGCGTTCCGAATCTGTTTTAAGGCATCTCTGTCCAAAAGTCGGGACGGCGGCTGCTGCTGCTGCTCCAACTTCAACCAACTTCCGCCTCAACTCAAAGCGGCGGACGGGGGCGGGTAACGCTGTTAGTGAACTTTTCCTAATCTTTCCCGAGGACCTTTTAACTTTCGGTTTCACGGAGGTTAACTGAGATACTAAAGTTTTATTTAGCAATTGAAAATAACAAGTAATCAGCCTTGAAAATTGAACATATTTTAAATATAAATATAACTAAAATGCATCTATTTATGTTCATAAAAGATATTAAGGCAAACAATATAATTGTTTATTTTTTAATCAAAACCGACAGTGAGTTTGATTAAAAGCTTAGATTCTTTTTAACACAAACATATTGTTAACATTCCAGTGGAATTGGCTGCATTTAAATTATTTACTATACTCGTTTATTAACACCTGTCAAAAACATAACCACACATTTGGTGTCATTTATCGGTTTGCCAATGTCAAAGCTTGTTAATGTTAATCGATAGTTCCTGTTCCGATTACCTGTAGTTCCAAAAGAAACCACCAGAGGGAGTTGGTTCAAAAAAGAATTTGAGGAATACAAAATATTAAGTTAAATTATTATTATTAATTTATTTACTAATCGTTTACTGTGATTTCCTGATTTTACTGATCGTGACTTTAAAATTTCTTCCATTCCAGAGAACTCCAGTCTGCATGTCAAGATCATCATGAGAGCAGAAGCTAATTGAATTGAGGCATCTCAATCTCCATCCCCCATTCCCCCTACCAATGAATTCCCTTCGATTCTCGACTGCCAGGGTATCTGTCTTCAGCTATATATAAATATATATATACACATATATACGTGTTGTTCATGTATGTATATGTGGCATATAGTAAAAAGGCTACAAATTGTCAAATGTAAAACGCTGCAGTTTCGCTATCCGCATGCGAAATCTGAAATCTGAGAGTCTGATGCCATCCGCCATCCGCCACCCAAGTACCCTTCCTGGCACCCCGAAAAATGCTGAACCCTGGGCTAATCCTGCAACCAGGATACACTGGATACTGCATCCTGCATATCCTGGGGCCCGAGGCCGTTCCGTTACGTTTGTTTGTTAGTTGTTTACGTTTCTGTTGCCATTTTCTGTTTCTGTTTGCGTTAAATGCGAAATGTAAAATGTGAAAGGCGAAATGCGAAGTGAGAAGTGCGAAGTGCGAAGTGGGTAGCGCGAATTTCGTGCTACGAAAATGCAAAATGCGAAATGCGGACTGCGGATTGAGTACTAAATTATTATATCGAATTTCGAGTCAAATGTGTGTAAATCATAAAGTGAGCACATATGGATGGCGGCATAGACAAAATCCGATTTAAGCGTATTTAAGCATATGTATTTGTATTTGTATTTGTATATGTGACTGTGGAATCTATATAAACCTAGCTATATATGTACACGTGTACATGTGTGCATGGAACACAAACTTTTTTTTTTTTTTTATCATAGTTGATAGTTCATAAATAACTGGGAAAATTTATTGGCCAATTAATAAAGATGCAATTTATACATTCATCTATATATATGTATATCTATATATGTATATGTGAAAATAAGCAAGCAAACAATGAGCGCAGCGCAGCGACAACATCTGCATTACCTAGCCAGATGGATATAGTGTATACACGGACACGGATATATGCATAGCAGTCTAGTCAATTAATGCCACAGTACAGTACAGTACAGTATCTTGTATCTTTGTATCTACGATAGTTAATCTAAACGAGAACGGCAGAGCATTTGTACTTATTTTATAAAAGCAAGTGAAACTATACGACGACGAGTACACGTACACACACTATTATTATATGGATAAATATGTGATAAAACGTTTGCGATGCGATGCCACTGCGATGAACTCACAGATCCAAGGGGTCGGTCGGCGGTGCAGATCCCGATCCTCGGCGATATCCGCACTGTACATATCAGGGGTTACAGGTGGTAAACTCTTCTCAATTACTAACTTGCTTAGCTAAATTATAAAAACGGAACACGACACACACCACTAACTAACTACCATGTACATTTTGTAGCCAAACTATCAGGGATGCCACAGAAATCGTTGTGTATTTAAAGTCGCTTGTCCAAAAGCATGCTTTAAAATGTTACACCAACTAATTTACATTGAATATGGCTTCTTAACTATTTCATGGGATACTTTTAGACATCTTCTTAACTAAAATTTAAAATATCTAACGATTTCTGTGGCACCCCTGTTTATCTATAAGTATGGTGTTCGATCAAGCCGGAAAATTTAAAGTGAAATGGATACAGAAATTCGGAAATCTTTCACAGCAAATAGTTCTCTTGGTGTATGAGGGAGTATCTGTGTTGTATCCTGGTCACCCAGTGTCCTTGCTGAGGCCCAGGCGAAAGGTTAGTCCAATTAGATGTGTTAACGAGGCGAACAGACACACACATTTGGCACAAACTATTAGGGATGCCTCCGAAATCGCCGAAGGGATCCCACATCTCTAGCGATTTCTGTGGCACCCCTAATTTCAATATATGCAAACAAACTATATAATAAAGTATAGATATCGGTGATTTTTTTTTTTGTAACCCATTATATGATAGCTGCTATAAGAATTCCGATTCCCCTCTCTAATCCCAAGGTAATACACCTATAGAACAATATCGATTGTTAATACTGCGATACCGACTTCGATTAAATGTAAAATAGCATAATTGTGTGAGCCATCATCATTATTTTTTGTCTAAACTAGAAAAAAATGAAGATCTGAGAAGAGGTAGGAGAGCGATCATAAGCGCATTGCATTATTTCACTATATATAGTAATGTTAACTGTAGGCTAAATATGAGATATACAGGTGCATAACGATAACGATAACGATTACGATAACGATACCAAGCTACAAAGAAAACTAAACGAAATGAGAGCAAAACCGAGAGCGAGAGCGAAAGCGAAAGAGAAACTGAAACAAAAAACAAGAACAACCGAAAAGCCGAACTAAAACCCTTGAAAAATTGATAATATAATAATAATAATAATCATACCTACTATCGATGAAGAAGCCAAATAAAAAGAATGAGCAAAACAAAAACAAACATAATAAATTCAAAAGCCAAGCCAAAGGATTATTTATTTCGGGGCGGAGGTGGAGGTGGAGTTGTCGAGACCCGCAATTCGCAGTAAGTAGGCGTGGTCGGAGGAGGAGGAGCAGGACAAGGAGAGAGAGTCCTGGCGGGACTCCTCCAATAAATCAAGCATTGGCGCATCCCAGATGCTCTTCTTCGCCACGCTGGCCGAAGCTTAAGGTCCACCCTTCCTGTCTCCTGCCGCCCTCCTCCCGTTTTTTTCCTAGATCCTTTGTCCTTTTTGGAACATCGCCTCGGCTCCTTCTCCATTTTATGTTTCTTGTTCCGCTTTGCTAGTTTTTTATTTATATGCCGCAAAAGCCTTAAATGCGTCACCAGCAGCAGCAGCAGCAGCAGCGGTGGCGCGCGGGGATACGACTCCCGGCGCGAGGATACACAGCAATTTCAGCAACAATAATAAATATCGCGAGTCAACCGCAGCCACAGCAAAATGCAAGAAAAAAATAAAAAATATGGAAAAAAAGTAACTGAAAGCGAAAACAAAAACAGCAAAAAGCAGGAGCAGAGCGCACAAAACACACACGCTGTCTCTTTCCGACCCCCCCTTTTTTTTGGGGCACCCCCAAACCGCCGCCCCTGCGAAGACAAATGTATGCATAAGTCGCCAGCGCCGTATCTGCAGAAATGATTTCGCCCAGCGTTTGCCACAGTCCAAATCTCGCGGAGTACAGTGCCCGCCGAAAGTCGATGGACCCGTTACAGGGAGAGAAATCATCACAAAATCGGTGAGTTGCCTATTATAAATTATAGATTATTAACTTTCATTGCCGGGTGCGGGTGCGTGTCAACGGAAAGTCGTAATAAAAGAGAGAGCGAAAAAGATCAGCTCTCTCTCTGAGGAAGAACTCTCTCTCAGCCGGGCAGTCAACTTGCTCCGATCGCCAATCGTTTGAAGTTGCCGCTTAATCGAATATCGATAACAGGTGAAAGAGCTGCTTCTGATTCTGCCATTTTCGTTACATTATTTAAACCTAAACAGCTCAGTTCAAACCTGAAATCATATCTTGATCATTATAATATAATAATATAAACCCAATATTTTTCTCTGTGCACAGTAGCACTGCCAGAAACTATCGCCGGCTGATGAATGAGCTGATAGAGGAACCATCGCGCGCCGCCCTGCTTGATGGCACTCCCTTGGCCAATTACTTTCGCCAGCACCTGTATCCTATATTGCGACGCGCACACACACATGCAGATGCACAGGCTTGTCCTTCGTCCTTGGTCCTGCTGCGTCGGCTGTTGCTGCCGTTTGCTGAAGCTGAGCGCGAAATATGAGCGGCATTAAAAATTAGTCCAAAGTACTGCTAAGTGCGGAAGCAGCCGCGGCAAACTATCAACGAACAACAAGGACAACTCGCCACGAAAAAATTCGGCAAAGGGTCATCCCAAACATACCCTAGAAAATCCGTAGAGTTGAAGGACATTGTTAGGTTACAGGATCGATAGAACAAGCTTTAAGTTTAAGTAAAAGTGGATATCAAAGAATTTTAAATCTTATAGGTAATCGATAAGTAATCGATAAGATTTGAAATTCTTTAATATGCACTTTTATCGAAATGTAATATTTTATACAAGATTTCGACTTTCGAGGACCTCTAAATGCATTCTGAGAATTCTTGATTTATTTTCAGTAAAAGAATATGGTAGTTTCTGGTCCTTGAACTCGAATTATATTTATTTTGAGCTAATATTTTGATATATTTTCTAGCTCTGTTATATTATGAGCTACTGGAACTTTTATACATGTATAGTTTTTGACTTATTTAGATTTTCCTGACCAAAATGAAGAGGTTTAACAAAACTGCTAACAGTTTTAATAATAAACTTTTTAATATATTCAAAATTGGGTATATTTAACAAACAAACACCTACTATATATATTGTAATAATTTAAATATTGGAATATTGTCTACAATATGGAAGGCTGGAAGGTGGAACGCCTAGCTGGATATTTACCCTCGCTACCCTCTAAGCCCTTTGGCCGCCTGTGGGCGGAGTATATTAACTACAACAATGCGCCGAGCGGAGCTGGAGTGCCATATTTTTAGTGTCCAGTTAGCAGTTGTGTATATGTATGTGTGTGTACGGTGCGTGGGTGGCGTCCCCATATATTTTACCCTGGAATTCTCCTCCGTCTGGCTCTTCTAGTTGTGTTGGTCGAAAATTTTAATGCCACATTTAGCGCCGGCGACAATGCTGACGTTGGTTTCGCCGCCTCTACCTCTCCCCTCTCCCTTTTCTTTCTTCGCTCCGGGTGGAAGGGGGAGAGGGAGAGGTAGAGGGAGGGGGGAGAGCTTAAAGCGTCCCCCGAAAGCATTCAGCGCGGTTTTTTTCCGGGCTTTTTGTTTTGCATGGCGGCGCATAGGAGGATGACCATACAAAAACGCAACAACAGCCAACAATCGAAATTGGCATATGCCACACGGAATATGAGCAGTGGCCAGTTGTATGGCCAGTGTCCAGTGTCCAGTCCATTGGCCAGAGAACGAGCATAATTGGCAAGTTGTATCCATTGGTAATGGCAACCAAAGAGGGGAAAAAGGAGCGGGGGGCTCTGCCAAATGGAAAATACAAAACGAAAATCGCTTAAACTGTGCATACCAATAAATTTAAAGCAGCTTAAGCGACGAACACGGAACGAAACGAAACGAAACGAAACAAAACCAAACAGGGGGCCACAACAAAAACAGAACTTTCCACACACACACACTGGCACACACAAAAAGCTACTTTGGAGGCGTGGAGGGTGTTGGGTGTCTGCTTTGGGCTCCTCAAAAAATCGTTGCAATTAAATGCAAATCAGCTGACAAAAAGGATAAACAGATATGGCCGGCCAGGTGAAGGCAAAGAAGGAGGCGGGATCCATAGCCAGAGGCAGGGGCGGAACGGAACGGAACGGAAGGCCGGATGGTCTGGTGTCACTTGAGCTGGCTGTTATTTCTATGGCCAGCTGGTTGTTTAGTTTGGCCGGTCATGCATCATCGTCATCGCCATCGTCATCGTCATCGGCAGCATCATCATCATCGTTATCGTCATCCGTAAATGCACACATAGGTAAACACATCACAGCCTTATGTACAGGTGCTATACACCTGGCAAAATGATGCCAGTAACCCAAAGGATGCTAGTAAATATAAAACACTAAATCAAATTTTAAAGAAATGGGCTCTTGGCGTTGATTTATTCTCTTCATTCCATCGAAGGAGTTACAGTTTCCCCATCCTGGTTACCCAAAGTGGTAGTCAAGGTCTTCATCATCTGGTTCATCTTGGGCGGGTTCACCGTGATAGCACCAGTGCTCTTGGGAAGAAGCAAGTTCTTCCATCGAGGACCCCAGCTCGTCGGCATGGGCCCAGCGCAGGAGATTCAAAGTCGAATCTTCGTCCGGCTCAGCCCTGTCTACCGACTGCACACGAGTCCAGGACTCCTCCTTAGTGCGGTTCCTGCCGCGCTGCTGGCTAAATGAGCGGCGGCGAGTGTTGGCTACCGGACCCTTGGACACTGGGGGAGAGTACGTTGCGACCTAAGTAATACCCCCGAGAATCTCCTATTAATAGTAACTCACCTGGGCCCGGGCGCTCAAAGCGATTGATATCGATGGCCGTAAACTCCGACCACTTATTCTGCTTGTCAGTCTTTTTGCGGATGAGCTCCTCATCGCATTGTTCGGCTAAATCGTCGATACTCATCATATTGGACACTGGGGGAGAGTACGTTGCGACCTAAGTAATACCCCCGAGAATCTCCTATTAATAGTAACTTACCTGTGCCGTGGCGCTCAAAGCGATTTATGTCGAGGCCCGTAAACTCCGACCACTTATTCTGCTTGTCAGTCTTCTTGCGGATGAGCTCCTCATCGCATCGTCCGGCTAAATCGTCGATACTCATCATATTGAAATCCATTTTGATTCAGGAACTTTCTGCTTTGATCTGATACCTGACGCTCTGAATGCCTTAAAATTTGTGAATTATTCAATGGCTTTGACAGGCTTTGACTAGCTTTGACAGGTAATTCAAGGCTTGCTAGAATGGTAACGAAATTTTCAAAGTTTGAAGTTTTCAATAGGTAACTATCGATGTATCGGCCACATCGATGTTTGTTCAGCTCTAATGTTTACATCGGTATATCATGCCTAATAGCCTGTTTCCACTATTGTAATTATTGTTTATTATTTTAATATAACATTTAATATTCACATACTTACCAAACAGGTAATACCTCCCCCCCTCATTTGATGCCAAAAATCTTAGCTTAGTGGTCTTTGTGCTCTCTCCTCGCCGGTTATGAGTAATTACAAGCAATAACCATAATTGGGGAGCAGGATTCAAACTAAGTATTTCAAGTATAATTTGATGAGAGACCAATTAATCGAATCGGGGTCGCTGGAAATTAGTTTAAGAGCGACCTATTTCTCTTTGTGTACGTCTGTACGATCGTTATATATGGCCGTGTATTCGTATAATGTATAGTCGTGTGTCGTGTGTGTGTGTGTCGACATGACGACATGTACAAAGCGCTGGCTACTGTCGGCATGAATGGGTTAAAATCCCCCAACACCCGGCGCCCCAAACCCACACCCACACCCAGCCGCCTCCGTCCCGTCTCTGTTTTCACTTGCTGCACAAACACAACAAACACCAATTCAACTGCAATTGCATGCAATGCATTTTGCATTTTGGATGCCCCAGACAAACACTCAACGAAGTGGCGCCGAGAGGGGGCACTGGCGGGGCAGGGGGCACGAGCAGAGGCATCTGCTGGCCATGAAATAATCCTTAAAAGACCACAAAACGATTTTATTCAATTAAAATGTCAAAAACGCTGTTTGTTTTCGTTATTTAATGCTATAAATATTTACACTTTTATCTATGCCGCCGCTGCTGCCACTGCCACCGCCACAGCCGATTCTCATCTCAATTCAACAATGCATCGAGTTGAGTGCATCAAGAGAGGCCATGAGTGAGTGAAAAGCGAAAGTTGTTCACTGGTATCTTGATCGGGCTAAATATTTGCATACTCGGCAGCTTGAACTGATTGGGAATCATAAGTGCGCAAGGGTCAAGGGTCAAGGGTCAACGAGAATGTGTGAAAACGTTGGAATTTACATTTATCTATTTACCATACTCACTAGAACTAAGTGAACTTGAAACTAATGCAAAGGAGGAGGCCATTGGCATTTGAATAATTTACAAGAGCCTGGCGACTTTTGAATACTACATACTTCTGACAATAATATTCTGATCCGATTCATATATATTTGTGTAAATATCGAAGTGCAAGAAAATATATAAAAGGTTATTAAGATTTCCAGCTGAATACTTAGTTATTTATTTATTGTAATATCCCCTACACACTGCTCAAGTTTGTTATCGAGTTACCTATCGAACTGCAAAGCTCCGAATATTCTCATCCGAAAGGTCTATCATGGTATGGTCACATTACTTTAAAATGCTTCCTTTATAAGTTTAAGAGCTAGTGGTGAACGTATTAAAATATGGCTAAACGATTATTGGCCATAAGATTCAATAAGGAAAAATATCGAGGGGAAGGCCCCCCGCTAGCAGTGTAAATGTCCACCAAAATGTACAATTGGAATGTCTTTTACCAGTGTTAAAGTGCTGAACTATGTACCTACCCATCTCTCCCTCTTTAATTAATGTGATTAGCAAGCCTAATTCGATTAAAGTAAATGGAATCTATAACTATTTAATGAGTGGAAAAGCAAGCACAAAAACTTTTGGAGATTCCCGGGAATCCATCGGGAATGTGGTCAACAAGTTTCTAATTCGTCAGATTGTTTCAGTTCGAGGCGCATAAACATTGCTTACATAATAATTATTATGATTATCATATTGAAAGGGGGATGGGAATTGGGAATGGAGAATGGAGAATATGGATTGGGGAATCCGGGCAGGAAGACGGTCGAAGGACATAGGCATGGCCGATAATTTGTTGTTGCCGTTAGCCGAACATTTTTGGCTTATTGCAAATTTTGGGCACGTACAACTCGTAAAGACTATTTACGATTCTAATAAAAAGTGTGCCCCTTGCCCGGGGACCCGCCCACTGCCCTCCGTCCTCCGTCCTCCGCCCATCGCCCACCGCGTGTCATCCCTTTTGAAGGAGTAACCAAAGTTGAAGTCCTGCCGGGGGTCCTTATAATAACGAGCCGTTTCCACCATGCCCCCCCGACTACTCCCTCTGTGTGTGTGTGCATGGAAATTGTTGAATTTGCTGCTAATTAAATTGCCGGCGCTGCTTGAAATTTGCATTCGCTTTTAATAAACTTTGCCGAGAGTGAATGGAGAAAGGATGGCACACGCAGGATCTCACTCCATGACCATAGAGCGAAATAGAGTGAGAGAGATGCCTCTTATTAGGGGCAAATATCCCTGACAAGGCACTGACAAAGACATTTTAGTTGAGAATTCCTTTTGCCGTTTGCTGTTTTCTGTTTGCCCCACGCCAGGAGCAACAATGTGGGGAATCCATGTAGATGACTCTGAGGATTCCTACGATTCCTGCGATTCCAGCGATTCCTGCGATTCCTGCGATTCCGGATTCCGACTGGCCACCGATGGTATCCCACAATTCGTTTTATATTTGCCATTCAATTGTTTTTTATTTGCTAGTATTGCTTCCATCGCATCGCTACTCTCTCCTTCTGTCTCTTTTTCACCACCTCCACCTCCACGTCCACGTCCACGTCCATGTCCATGTCCTCCTCGTCCACCATTTCTCCTCGTTCTGCACTGGTTGCATTTTTAAAACTCACTCGCTCCCGTCACCGCGTGCTTGGCTCTGCTGCGAAGGATTGGGAGTGCTGGACTAGCCTTTGGGGGAATCCTAGCTAAAGGACCCAAGGAAATTCTAGAAGTGTTCTCTGCTTAATACTAGGATCTATCGACAATACTATGCTATCAAAAAGGCGATAGTCTCAAGAATTTATCAAACTGTACACGAATCTGGTTTCCAAATATTGCCATCTGTCACGTTACCTTTGAAGAAGTTATCGATAATTTTTATTGCTGATTCATGAAGTGCTAAGAGAAATTAAAAAAAAGGAAAAAGCAAAAAGAGAGAATTGAAACAGGCGAACGTGCGGGGATCTCAAGCTCAAAAAAGGAGAAATGTTACCAAAATTAGCTGTATAATGTTTATAATTAATAATATTCCAAGAGAATACAAATATAATACGTTATTGTGATTTTTTAAAATTACTAATAATAAAAATATAATATTTATAATATATTCTTAACCACGACTGGCAAATTATTAAATATATATGTATATATTTTACTTTTGCTAACCAATCGATAAATTTCGAAAAAGATGACAACCCTACTGCAGCTTTGCATAACATAGCATTAACATAACACTAAATGTAAAGAAACTGTACAATTAACTGTTAACCTACAGAGATTACCAGCACTTAAAAGCACTTTCCTCAAATAGGTTTTTCATTTTAGTTTCGGCAGCCCGACCGGGTGCACCTGCAATATTTGCTTCCTTATTTAATTAACCTTATTTTTATTTTATTTTTATATTTTTTGATTTTTTATTGATTTTGTCAGTGGTCGCACTAGCATTTTAAAAATATAATGGCAGGGATATACTGCTGCTGCGACAGCTACTGTCTGTTGTTAGGTCTCTTTTGGTTTCTTGGTTTTTGGACATTATTTAATTTTTGTTAAATAGTTCAATGGTTCAAGAAATTTAGCCATGGTTTTGGAACTGTTGCGACTGTTGCTGCGACCGTTGCACGGATTCGTTTTATTTCTATTTATTTTATTTGTTACAATTATTTTTCTTATTAATTTGTAGAAATTGCATGATGTTGATTTAGCGATTTGGACAGTTTTTAACTTGGTGGATTCGAAGCATCTGCACCATTTGTTTTATTTTTTATTTATTTTTTTAAAGTATTTCTTCAATTTTTAAATATTTTTTTTTCATTGCAAAAGATGGTGATCTTGTACCACTTTTTTAGAGTTGAGGTACTTCAAAGACTGCCAACTACATTTTTGTTTCTAATTTGATAATTGATAATTGGTTTATTTATAGATTGTTTTAAAATACCCAAATATAGATAATTTCTATGTGTTGGCTATTAAGGCTAAAGACAAGCTGAGTTCTTTCCACCAATTGTTTTTTTTTTAATTTGTATTAATAAATATTCCACCATTTGGCAGCTGCCAGGGTGTGCTCCTGGTCGTTACCCAGTTGCAAACGTCCGTACCCTTTGCTACTTACGTGCCCCGTTCGGATGCATTGATTGCCACCTGGCGGCAGCAGCCACCTGCAACGGTGCTTCTGGCTGGTTTTCCGATGTCCTGATGTCCTGATGTCCTGATGTCCTGGTTGGCGGTTGCCGGTGGCTAGCTCTCGTTTTAAATCAATACAACAAATTTCGCGGGTCGCCATGAACTCGGTTGGCGTTGGTATTGGTGTCGCTCGCCGCGCCCCATCTTCTGCTCCTTGCCGTGCCGTTTAAAATGTTCTGAGTAATTAACACGCGGCGTGTGTAACCCCAAATGGTCATATCGAACGGCGGAGGCGGAGGAGGAGCTGCATCCGGATGGGGACTGCGACTGCGACTGCGAATGTGTCTGTGAAAATGTGCAGCGTAAGCGCAGCATCCGGCAAAGGAATACCGAGTGCGGAGTACGGAGTACGGAGCGGGGTACGGAGCATCCACGCACATGGATGGCCAAAAAGTTACACGTCCCCAACGATGGCTATATGGATGTGTGTGCAACTTTTATTTATTGATTTAATACTTTTTCAATTTACTGCAAATGGCCAAAGAGTTTCCGTTGCATATGTGCGCACGGTGTGTGTGCGAGTGCGAGCCATAACTACCTTCCAGTGGCTGCCAACTAATTCCGAACCAATGGATCCCCCGCCATCCGCCATCCGCCATCCGCCATCCGGCAGCTGGCATCTGTTCCCACAAGGAATACGAAGAATCATCGATGTCCTGGCCGTAACCATTCGCAGACTTTGTTCGTTAAATGCCAATAGACGAGGGGTCACCAGCTGGGGAATTGGAGAATGTGTCTTAGTCGAGGTCTTGCTAATTAATATACCGTTTTTTAATGTGATAGAGTATAGTGTTACATGACAAAGTTAAACAAAGTATTTTGAGGTTACAAAATTAATTAATTGCTATATTTAAAATTTAAAATAATTGTTTAGATTCTGCAAGAATTTAAAATTAAAAAGCGTTAAAATATTTTCAGGAATTATATTCCTAAAACAAACGAAAACCAACGGTGATCATAGAAAATTCATATATTATCTTATCTTATAGTTCCATTTATTACAAATTCATTTTTATTTATGTATTTATGTAGAAATTTAATGCAGCACACAACACTGAACACTTGACAAAATAAACTAATACTTGAATACTCCGAATTGACTTAGTGTACTTAATCAAAATGATATCCGATCTTCTTCTGCTTTAGTCGCTTCCCCTTTTGCTGCTCTTCCAGCAGCCGTGACTTTCATTCATTTCAGCTGCCCATTCTCTGCCTTCATTTCTTGTAGCTCATCTACGAATCAGATTGAAAGAAGTCACAAATTACAGCTTGCGAATCGGTACTCACCCTCTGGATCCGTCCTGATGCCAAAGCATTCCGATCACCCTTCAGATTCAAGGAGTTGATCTTCTCTTTTAGCAGCTGTTTCTCTCTTTACAAAGTCAATATAGTCGGGTCCAAGCCCGTCTTTTCAGTCTGGAAACTCGTCGTTTTGGTTTGCTAAAATCCCATAAATATAATTAGCAAGTGAGATTGGAATTAATCTAAATAGATTTACCAATTTAGAGCGTAGTTTTGTCGCACTCCTTGGTCAGTTCCCCGTTGGAATGGCGACCCAGCTCCACCTTCTGACTCATCTCCGAGCATTTATGATTGAGTCCCCGCTTCCTTAGGCCGCAGCTGCTCCTCCAATCGAGTGCTTGCCTCCTCCAGTTCAACTAATTTGGCTCGCAGGGAGGAGTACACATTCTGCTCCTTTTCCAGCTGACTCTGCAGGTTGTGGGCATTCCTTGGCTTCACCTTGAGCTCAGCATGGACATCTCGGGACAGTTCCTTGATCGACTGCTGCAGGCTCTCTCGATAGTTGAATCCTTCTCGCTTCAACGGGACAATTTTTGCCTACGGCCAGTCGTCGTCGGGGAAGACATACACCATGATGGGCGACGCCCAGAACCCGGTCGTAATGGTGCTGGCCGCCAAAGAGATATTCCACCAGATCGCCTTCGACACAGAACGCAAATTTCTGGTGCGCGTGGGTTACATCAAGATTTACAACGAGAAGTTCATCGATCTGGTGAACAAGAAGAGCCAGGACCTCAAGATCCACGAGGCTGGCAACGGATGGTAAACGTGAACTGCGAGGAGGGCATCATAACCAGCGAGGATGAACTCCTGTACCTTCTCTGCCCGCAGCACAATGAGTGGCAGCTGCTCACTCTCGCTGGCTAACTTCTTGAAATCCTGCCCTTTAGTAAGGGGCAGAAGGCTCATCAGTTCCTAGCACTGGACTCCAGGTCGGGGCACACAAAGCGCATGTGTCCTCCTTGCTGTCCTGGAGCGACTGCTGCAGTCTCTCGATAGTTGAATCCTTCTCGGTGATGGTCGTGAGCAGGTCTGCCTCTCCAGCTCCAGGATCTCCAGATCTTGTCATGCGGCGCCTTATTGGATGCAGTTGGAGCTAGTGGCACCTCGATGTCCAATGTCACCATCGATCCCTGGGGACTTGCTGATTTCCTGCTCATCCATGTCCAGCCAGGTCCACCAGATCCAGAATGCTCTGTGTGATAGAGCCAGGGCACTCGATGATCTGTTAAGGGTCGCGATTACTATGTTGGGACTATGCAAATATTTCGGTTAAGCCGGTTAAGACTCACTATCGTTACAGGAGCTCGTCCTCGCTGGTCATGATGCCCTCCTCCCAGTTCACGTTCACGATCTCGTTGCCAGCCTCGTGGATCTTTAGGTCCTGGCCCTTTTTGTTCAGCAGGTCGTAGGTCTTCTCGTTGTAGATGTCGATGTAGCACCAGAAATTCGCGTTTTGTGTCGAGGGCGATCTGCTGGATATCTCTTTGGCAGCCAGCACCATTACGCCCGGGATCTGGGCGTCGCTTATCATCGTGTACGTTTTCCCTGCGGAGAGCCAGGCGTTCAGCGACCTTGAGCAGGAGAGGCGCCATATAAATACTCACCCGACGACGACTGGCCGTAGGCAAAAATGGTCCCGTTGAAGCCCTGGATGCAGGAGTGGACGATGTGCTCCTCCTGGTTGCATCGAAGACATGGTCTGCAAGGAATGGCATAAGGGGGGGTTTTCTAGGGAGGATTACATTACATACCAAATACGATGGGCTCTGCGGGGCTCGCAGGGTCGCATCTTAATGCTTCTGTCTCCCATTTTTTTTTTTTTTTTTTTTTTTTTTCNNNNAACTTTTTTTTTTTTTTTTTTTTTTACTACACTCAACTTTTTTTTTTTTTTACTTTTTTTTCTCACTTTATTTTTTACGAAACTTTACGGCACACACAGTTCACAGTTCACTCGAATTTGAATACTAAGTGCTAGCTTCGTTTCTCGGCTCCCTTTTATACCGCTTTGCCCTGACAGCTTTGGAAGCCGGAGCTCTAAAAGTATCGATACTAATATCGATACATCGATGTTTTTGTGTTTTGCATTAGAATCGATTTAATTTTTTGAGTATCGATGGATGCCAATGAAAGCTCCAAACAAATTTCGAAGCAAAGCAATTAATTTCGAAAAACGGTAGCATTAAAAAACGAACACAACTATCGATAAGAACACCATGCAACTTGATCGGTATCGATCTATCGATAGGCGCAAATAATTCAAAATGAAAGGAAACAAAACTTGAATGACAATTTTCCTCATAAATTCGATTCCTTGTTGGTATTCCATAGCCTATGCTGGCCACTGGGTAAGTAGTGCCTGGCCATCACTGCCCAGATGCAGCAGCCCGTAATCGGAGGGACCAGGGGCGAAAAGGAGAGCCGTAAAGAAAGGAATGTTAGACCAGTTCCCAGTGGGACGCGATGCCAGCGCATTAACAGCAGCATGTCCCCAAGTCCCAGTTGCCTGCGTCCAGTGCGCCGTCCTTGTCGCTGTAATCGCTGTAATCGCTGTCAGCTGCGTGCCCCAGCGGGTGGCGGAAACGGGTTGGGAAACGGGATTGGGGCAGCTTTGCCGGCGGAAGTGGAGCAGTTGTTCGCGTGGCTCTTAATTCACAATTTAATTTCACAGTGAGTTGCGCGCCGAACAAAGAAAACGGAGCGGATGGAGAGCGGGATGGGTGGTGGCAGGCTGCCGGGACTCCCTTGTGGATCCTCCACATGTGTGGATCGCGCAGATCTGGAGTCCGTTCTTCCTCCTAGTTAGCTTGCCCCGAATCGCGAACGGGAAGCCAACCGTGACGTCGCCACGTCCTTGCCCTTGAAGCGGCACCGGAATTGGACCTGGTGTCCGGAAAATGCGCGTGAAAAGCTACGCGAGGAAAAGTAACTGAAAATGGTAAACATTCAATGAAGCGAAATTGATTTGATTCAATTTGAAAGTTGAAAGCGCTCGCCCAACGATAACAACAACAACAATAAGGGCACAAGGAGCAGAAAAAAATGAAAAACAATAAAAAATAAGGATACGCAGGGCCGGAAGTGAACGGAGCACCAGTGCTGGCATTTTATCCTTTTTGTGGGATTTTTATATCCCGAAAGAGGGTATTATTTGAATTTAAATTATTATGTACAAACATAATGCCCTTATATAATAATATAAATATAATCATAATAATATAACAATAATACAAATTATTATTTTTAACTTGCAAAGCAGGGACGGAGACATTTCATCAACAGCAGAGTCAATTTAGTCATGCCAGTGTGCCCGTTTGTCCGTTTCTTTCAGTTTTTGCAGAAATATGTACATATCTATAGATATAACTTTCCCAAAAGTCTTTTTTTTTTTATTGGACATAGAAGAGGCCAAATCATATAGGAAAAAAACGTACACTCGACACAACTTCTTTGTTCTTTGATATAAACACATATTGCTCTAGTTATAGTTATTTTTTAGGATTTTATATTCACTTCTTAAATTTCTTATAAAGATTGAGGGACTATATCTTATAGCAATCATAGAAACTCAGAGTATCTATTTCTCCTTTTCTTCCTTATTATTTTCCCTTAACATTATAAAATAATTTAATAATAAATGAATGCAACATTTGAATATTGATCAATGAATCGTAAATTAAATTTATTTTAATTAATATTTTAAAGTTAAAGGTTAAAATTGAATTATATAGCTTTAAATATTGTTTTATTATTTATTTTCGCTCGAATTTTTGATGCTTAGAACAGCATCAGATGTTTAATGATAAGGTATTGTAAATAGTACAATAAATAATATAAACAAATTAACATGTAATAATAATTCCGTAAAAATATAAAACATAATAAAGTATTTAATTGTTTAACAGCCAAGTTTCGCTCTTTATTTGTTGGTGAAGGAAGGAAAGCTGCTGCCACCACTGACAGGCACTGTGGGCGTAAAGGGAATGGGCCTGAAATTTGATTAAGTCACGTTAAAAATAAGGACAACTGGTCCTGCGGCTGGGCAATTATTTTCGCTGTGATTGCCACGCATTGTGTTGCAAATTGAAGATGCATCTTGCAGATGCACTGCCACGCAGATACATTTGCGGACCATGTTCGGATGCGATGGCCATCAGCGAAAGTGAAAGGCAGAGGCCGACCAGGAGACGTGGCCACAGGCCAGCCTCGATACAGTGCACCCAGAAGTGAATGGGAATATTTTCAAAGATTTCAAATGGATTTTATGGGAGATTATTTAACATATTACTTGAGAGAATAAATATAATTTCAAATAGCAGTCTCTTATAGGGGGTAAGTCCTGCTCTTCATAGAAATTTGCCCTTAGCTGCGCAATCTTGAGCCATCTGACAGGTCATGGCAAGACACAAACACACAGGTGAGTGAGTGGCGGTGGCGATGGCATTAGCGGATGATGTCCCATCAATTGAGGGGCGGTGGCGGTTGCTGCGGAGTGGAGGGCGGAGAACAATGGGGCACCGGCGAGTGCCAGAATGGGAGTTCAATGGAAATGCCCAGGCCCGGCTCGTATGTAGAGGTGTGTGCTCGCCACTTCGCTGTCAATGACATCTTCTGCGGGCAGAGGCGGCGAAAGGGGGTCCTGGAGATAGAGGTTTGAGTTTCAGTAAAGCTCCCAATGAAACTAACTTAATTCATTTAACTTCTTTATTATTTCACATTTTGATCAATTAGAAAGGAGCTTTAAAAAATCTTCATACCCTCGGTTTGTGTCCCCGTTTTGTTACTTTACGCTTTGACTACTCAATTACCGGTGGCTTCCTATCGTTTACCTGCTAATATCGATTACGCGTTATCGCGCCACCCATCGGCTTATCGATGGCTATCGGGCGGTAATTTTTAAAAATTAAGGTGGACTGCAACAAGAATTGTTTTGTTATTTAAGAAATACATGTATTTGTTTCGCTTTTTTTTATTTCTTTGTTTCGCTTTTCCTTGTGTTACAAGCTATAGCTTATATTTATGGCACAAGTCACAAATTATTGTTTGTAGACTTGTTATTAATATATTCTTAAAAACTAACATTTCATTTTATTTTATTACAATTTGATATTCTTTACTCTAACATTTAAGTTCCTTTGTTTCATTTAGATAGTTTTTAGTTTTGCTTATTTTGTACAGTTTAAATTTAATTTTATTACTCATTTTGAGAGTTCCTTTAATTTTAATTTAAAATTTATACTATTATTTATGTTTTTTTAATTTGTTTGGCATATCGTTCCAGATGCGAACTGAGTAAATAAAAAATTGTCTTTGTGAGTTGAGAGTTGTATATCTAGTAGTGATTAAATTATTAGTTCGAGCTGAAGCAGAAAATCGTAGTTTTTCATATTAGTACATTTATAAAAATATTAATAAAATTCAGTTTCAAACCCAGTAAGCCTTGAATTTATTGTCTCATCAAATTACAGCAATTAAAGCAATCAAAGCAATTGAAGGCTTCCCACAATTAAGAGAAGAAAATGAATCGCACCAGGATAAAGGCTCGCAGGCTGGCCGCGTCCGATCGCGAGGAGAAACTGCGCTTGGCCGAAATCAAAATGGGTTCCGCTCTGGTCAAGATCGACGAATTGGGCAGACGCTACAAGGCGGAGGTGGACAGCCAGCTCAAGGTGATCCGCGAGACGACGGACAAGCAGCTGCTGCAGATGAAGTGGTCGGACTTTCTGGCCCTCAAGATTAATCGTTTCAGCGACCGTTCGGTAGCAGGTGAGATACTCCTAGCAGGATATGGTCCCTCGTCCATTAATTAGATCCTTGCCAGCTCCCAAGGCTCCTCCGGTTGCCACCACTCGCAGCCGCTCCATTAGCCAGCAGCGCAGCAGGATCCGCACTAAGCACCAGACCTGGACTCGGGTGCAGTCGGTGGACCGGGCGGCAAAGGAGGAAGATCTAACCCTGAGCTTCCTGCGCTGGCCCCGTGCCGGAGAACTGGTGCTCTCGAAGGCGGGCAGTCCGCTGGCCGTGCAGAAGCCGCTGGAGCGCTGTGCCAACGTGCTCATCCCCACCAGCAGCGGGGTCATCACCGTGAAGCCGCACAAGATGAGCCAGGTGAAGCGCGAGGTGCTGATGACCTTGGACCCGAACGCCCTCAACCAGGTGAAGACCCTGACTGCCAATCTGGGCAAGCTTCTGGATATGGCCAGCAAGATGGGGAAAAAATAGAGCCTTTTGATGAAATAAGGGGAATAAACTTCCACTTCCTTGAAAATCCTTCTCTTAACTTTATTATTTGTTCATTGGAAGGTTGCCTGTTTAATACCTAATTGTATTATATCTATTTATTAACAAAACCCCCCGTTCTACGCCCCTGATCGCAGCGCGAGTGTGTGTTGTTGGTCGTATTTCACCTGACCATTATCCGTTGTTCTCAGCAGATGCAGACAATTTCGGCCAGGGGCCAAAACAGAGCGGGAAAGGAGCAGGGGCAGTGGCAGGGGATGGCCAGGTAGCGTTAACATAAATCAAAGCTTGGAGCTGAAAGGCGAGCGACAGGCGCAGAGACAGGACACGAAGGGAAAGGAACGGGGAAAGGGCAAGCGAAGCTGAACAGGACCGCAGGGGATCCGATTGGGCAGCGCTGTCTCTCTGCTTTTATCTTTGTTTTTGAGTCGGAACTAAATATGAGATATTTCCATTCTCTATCAATACTTTGCCTTAAGATCCTTTAATTATTTAAACTTCTTTGTTAGGAATACATTTTCTTTTAAATGCTTTCCGATTTTCCCCAATTTGAGAAAGCCAGTCAGTAGACAGTCCTGGTGGGGGCATAAGGGGAGGAATACCTTGTGATGTGGCTTCTGGAGGGTGACACGCCGCCTGACACACTTCCAGCTGCATTTCGGCACGTGCACTTGAAAAGCCAAGACGATGAGCGGGCCGGGCTGGGCTGGGCTGGGTCCCAAGAACTCCAGAGTTGTCACAGTGCTCGTCGCCGGCTTTGAGCGAAATTAGACGGAGCATAACCAGGAGCGACACCATCAGCAGGAGGAGCCCATGTGCTGGGCGTGACTAGGGGAGTAGAGTACATGGGCGTGGGGAATGGCTCGCGTCATTGCCAGTCATATCCTGCGGGGATAAGCGCACTTTATGCAAAACGCACAACTTTTTTACTTCTCACTATCGCGTCGTACTCTCCAAGCACTGGCCAAAAAATCTCACTATCCTTTTGTAGGAAGAAAGGGACTTTCAGAGCCCTAAGACTTGTACAAAAAATAAGATAATTAGGTCCCAGCTGGTTTGTTTCTTAAAAGGAAAGAAAAGTAACCTCGAAATAGACTAAAAAAATATTTCAATTGATTTTAAACCCACAGACACTCCTAGCATAGTTAAAGCTTTCCCTTTTCCAAGTACAGTCACTGATTTTTCGCCGAGTGCAATTCTGTGAGGCGCCTTGGCAGGCGAGAAAAGCGCAAACAGCTCGTGATTCAGCTCCCGTTCCAGAGTTGTTGGGCTCGGGGTTCGTCCTTGTTATGTCGCCGACAATGCCTCGAAGATGATGGCTTTCAGCAGAGATTTGCCACCGGAACGACGGCGATGAAGGGCGCAGCATCATGGCGGAGGATGCGCAAGGATACGCGCTCGCGTATGCGGGGGAAGTGACAGTAAAAGGCACAAAGGCGACACGAGACACGAGAAACAACGGTAAAAGCGATGGGAATTGATTGAAAAGTGGGGAAGCGCTCAAGGACCTAACTAGAGAATTAAGATATACGATCAGCCCACCCCCACTCCACTCGATTTGATTATGCTAATGAAATAACAAGCCTATAAAACTGAAAAGAAGTGGAACATCGGAACATTGGCGAAAGAATAAAACTATGCCAATGTCAATGCCAATTCCCATTCACACGCACGCACATCCCGGGAATGTTGGGATGCCTGGGATGCTGGGGGCTGGGGCAGTATCCTCAAGGATACACTGAATGGCTGGAGGTGTAAAGTGGAAAGGTTCCGCATATTTGGGCCGTTCAAAAGGGATGGGAAATGGAAATGGGCGGCCGAATGAGGTATTAAAAGAGGCGGACTTGCGGAGCGGCCTATGGGAATGATTGGATGCCCTTACAAGAGCCAACAGCAAATAAATCAATTAAGGCACAATGGATATATCAGAGTATGTAGAAAATTTGTGCAAAAAGGGTTAGGGAATTCACCACAACAAAAATACATTACGGGTTTCCCAAGGTAACTTTAGATACAAACACACCTCTCTCTCTCTCTCCTTCCTTGAAGCTTATAATAATATATATTATTTGAATAAAGTTCTATAATTATTTTATTTATTGAATGATTATGCATGGTCATCTACAAATTGGCAAATAATTATATTTAAAACACAGCTCGTTCCTTCTACTTTGGTATTTATTTTAATTGTTTTTAAAATGTTGCTTAACATGTTTCTTCATTTGTCAACATTTTGTTTTTTCCATGTCCGTGTGCTATTTAATTTCCCCACGATGCTTTGGGTACCGGGTATCTCACAGTCGGTCACCTTCAACTGTAGCTTTTCTACTTGTTTTATTTATTGAATGATTATGTATGGTCTTATTAAATATAAAACTTACAGAAACTATTTAAGTTTGTGGTCTCGTCGTTTGCTGTTTCTGTCTTGTCTCGTTGTCTTTGCTTGTCGTCCTTACTCGTCGTCTTTACTCGCTGCTTTTACTCGTCGCTTTGATTTTCGTTTGCTCGCTCGTTTCAACGATATATTCTTAGTAGGCTTGCACTTGCACCTTGATTTTTGGCTACTCTAAAACGATCGTAGTGGGAAACGCTGCACGTGTCAAAAATTTGTGTCGTGTCGGCACAGTCAAAAGTTTCTCGCAGTCACAACTTGTTTCTCGTAGAGACAAGATCTTTATAATTTTGTGTACAAGTTTTCAATCAAATAAACCGGATTCGAAAAAGGTAAATTTTCCAGAGTCTGCCTTACCCATTGGTTATACTTAATTTCTTGCCACAGGAGATCATGGAGTCCGACACTCGTAGCGACCAAGAGAAAGCAGCAGCTTCTCTGTCCGGCCTAGGTGAAGCCGGCACCTCGCGCTTTCCCAATGGGACTGGCTCGTCCCCGTCGGCCCGTAGAGTTCTTTTCCCTCCCCTTCTACCGGAAGGACTGGCTCCACAGGGAGAGCAATGTCCTCAATGTGCTCGCCAAGCCCCGTATTGTCGCTACCCTCGTGACACACTACGCAGTGACTATCGTTTCTTCAAACAGGATTAACAGAAGTTCTCTTACAAATTACGTTTCGTTCGAATTAATCTCGCTCAGAATTAGTACATGTCCTTGACCTGATGAGCTGTACCCTTGAAGCAAATTTAATAAACGTCAAGTAGAGCTAATCGAAACAGGGCATAAAAAAAGACATAACCTTTTTAGTAGGGAATGGGAAAGGACCAAACAGAATGGTCCAATGAACCGAATTACTTGCAGCGCTGCACCTTTTGGACATTAAAGAAGCCACCGAAGGACAAAGGACGAAGCAGCCAAGGAATGTTGGAAGCAAGGAAGGCAGAATGCAATCGCAAACGAGAGGAAGGGAAGTCCCTGGAAGTATGCTTGGGGGCATCTTCACTCGATGGCCAGCCTCACTTATGTGACACTCGAAAGGCTCCCCAGGATTCCGGTATCCTGTGCTGATATCCTTCCACTGCCACTGCCGCCCACCTTACTCTGCGCTTTTTCTCACACGTTGCCTTTTCTTGCTTGCTTTTCTTCCTGCCTTATTTTTTCCTTGCTTTTTTCTCGCTTTTTTGCATATTTATTGTATAGTTTTGTAGTTTTATCAAGTTAGCTAGTTAAAAGTCAAGATGCCACCAAGTGGCGGGTGGCGGGTGGCGGGTGGCGTGGTGAAGCACCTGCTGCAGGTGGATGAGCACGTGCATGGCGCCATGTCGGCAGCTGCCAACGGCTCTTGGTTTCTGGAGGTGGTGGCTGGAAATGGAACTCCGGAACCCCATCCCATTGGCTTTTATTAGCTACGTGCGACGGTCACAAAGGGTGGCTGCTTTAGGGAGAAGGAGGAGCAGGTCATCCCGGCAGAACTTGCTAGGCGCCGGCGATAAGATGAGCGTGCTAAAGTTTTATTGCCGCATATTTAAGCTATTAAAAAATTCATGCATAAAATGACACACACACTAACACCCACATCCTCGCACACACACATACACACTCGCTCGCAGTTCCAAGGAGGAACAAAATTAAAAACGCAGTGGAAAGAAGCAGCCGGGAAAATAGAAAATAGAAAGTGGAAAGTGTAAAGTTGGAGCTTAAGTGTGCTGCGAATGTCTGCGGATATCCGCACTGCCGGATAATGACTGTGAAGCCATTGGAACGGGCGAATGCTCCGCGGATGCTGACTCGGGCAATGCAAATGAAATGGACACGGGTGCATTATCATAATGCACATATCCGGCTTAAAGCAGAAAATATGATGTTCTCACCTGATCCTGATCCCTTTTCCAAGTACACCTCTAAAATAGATAATAAAGTTCCGGTTAATGCTGATCTGGAGACGAAAGTATAAATATTTCCATCACATGTTCAAGCTGTATCAGTTTTCAGTGCCAGCGAACTTCGAGGAGTCCTTAAAACCCACTCGAGATGGGAGAACCCAGATCCCAGGGCCAGGCCGGGCAATAAGCAAAACGTTTTATGTTGAATACCGCATCGTTATCTCCATGGTGGGACCTTGGTCGAGTCCTGATGAGATGAAAGGCGGGGAGGAGCCCGGCTAACTACAGTGGAATGGAGGTCGGAGTCGCAATCGAGCTGTCCGGTTCTGGCCCAAGGCTCCGGAAATGCTGCAACATTCGCGTGGACCGGGGACTCAGCTGCACTGGAAAATTAATAAAGTATCCAAAGCCAAGCTCAATTGGAATTTAATGAAGGTATATAAAGTGTAATTCATTTCTTTAAAATTAAGTAAAGTAAAGTATGAAACAAAAAAATTAATAAAGTATCCAAAGCCATGCTCAATTGGAATTTAATGAAAGTATATTAAGTTTAATTCATTTCTTAAAAATAAAGTAAAGTAAAGTATGAAACAAAAAATAAGTCACCTTTGTTATGCATTTTGATATCCGGAAATAGCTTATTGATGCTGTTTTTAAACTGTTTTGGAATGGATAAATTTTATATAAAGGCTTTTGGCTTCACAAAGATTTAAAACAAGAAATTCTTTGAATTATCGAACTAGTTCCAGCGCCAAACTATTAATAACCGCGTTAAAGGCAGAGTCAAACTAATGATGCTGATGAACAGGGTTGCCTACCTTCCGAAACAATCGTAAAAGTTCATCTTTTTTTTTGAAAAAAAAAAAATAATTTTATCTAAGAATTGAAGAAGTTTAAAATATAATAAAAAAGAAAAAAGAAAGAAAGAATAAAAGAAACTATTAGTTTTTTTTTAAGTTTTTTTTTTAATTAAAGCATATTTTCATTTATTTAAATAAAAATTAATATTTTAATGGTTTAAAACAAGTGCCTTGAAATTTAATATTAATTTTTACCTCATCATTTTCATTTTTTTTAGTACATTATTTTGGATGTCTGTGCAAGGACGCGCTGCGCTGAAGTCCCTAACCCGACGCCCGTAATAACTATAATAATCAACATGGCGGCCACACACAAACACACACACACACACACACAGACATCCTGGGTGTTGTTGCATGTTCTTCATTTCGTTTTCTTAATTTTATACACACGCTTATTTTCATTTCGCCGCCTTTCTGTTTGCTTTTCCCGCACAGTTGCCGTTGCCGTTGCCGTTGCTGCGGCGGCTCCTTTTTTCCCTTTCGCCGCCACGCAGTATTGTATTTATTGCAAGCAACACCCCGCTGCAGCCGCTGCTGTCTGGCAGCTTTTTAGTATTCATTAAACTGCATAATTATACAATAAGTGCAATGGCTCCGACTTTTCTGCATCCTTTCGCCCAATCCCCCCAGTCACCCCATTCCTCCCGTTTGCAACCACACGCACGCCCACCCCAGCCCCACTCGACGGATATGCATATGTATACGTGTATCTTTGATGCGGTCTGTGTGCAAACACCACACGCTATGAGTGTGTGTGTGTGGGTGCATGAGGAATCTAATCGAATGCAAAGGAATAATGTGCTGAAATGGTTACACTGACCAAAACTAGGTGGGAGACAAAACGCTAATCATAACGACAACGAAAAAAGATGCACTTTCTTATTTGTCATTTCATTGAAAATGAAAAAAGTCCGACTTTCTTGGCAGAGAGAGAGAGAGAGGGGTATACATATCGTGGTGTCCACTTCTTCCGATCACCTATCGATTACACTTGTTAGTTTGATAACGATGGGCATTTGGCGGTTTTAGTTACAATTTTTAAAAAGCGAAATGTGAATTTGCACAAACTCTTCCTTTAAACAATACATATATGTATATTCATTAAATTATACTCCTCTTATCGTTAACAAGGATATATAAATTTAAAATAGGTTTATTCAGTGCGTTGCATTTTGTGTTTTAAATCAGAAAATCCTTCAGTTTGTCCAAAATCGGTTTAGAATTCCTTTAAGTAAAACAATCACACCAGTATTTATATGTTTATGCAGCACATTATTTAATGATTTACACGAAATTATAAATTTATGAAGATACAGTTCATATTCCAAAATATACAGGCTTGATTTGAATTTTCTTCAAAGACTATGAAAAAATGTCAATATTGATATGTGTAGATCAAGAATCTCGCCGTATTTGGTGCCTCACATTTGGTGGCTTTCTATGAGTTAACCTAGAGATTCTGATTCTGATTCTATCTTGCTGGCTGCTTGGTAATTAAAAATTAAAGTATTAACGAACAAAATGAACACGTAACTAGATGAGAAACTAGGTAGTGTCGGAGGCGGCGTCATCTGCCTTGGCATGGCGGATCGTCCACACACGAGCATTGTTGTCGTGCAACAGGCGATGAGATTTGTACAGCTTGGCAATGTTATCCTCCAATGGAACTTCGGGATTCGGCGTGACCAGGATCGATAAAATCGAATGCAATATGTCCTCCACCGTCAGAACCGGCGACCAGTCCTTGCGCAGCAACTCCAGGTAAATTTTGCCAATGGGGCTGACGTTAAGATGGTATATCTTTGTCTGGAAACGTACCTCCGGCGGCACGAATGGATAGGCCAGCGGAAAGTACATCTTCAGCTTGAAAACTCCTCCTTCGTAGGGCGTATTCTTGGGCCCTCGGATTGTAGCCTCCCATTCGAAATAGTTGCCGCCCACGGCCTTCACGCGGCAGTTCTCCGGTGGATTACGCGTGAACTGGATCAGCTCCCTGCGGAGCCGGCCGCGCGCCTGGGGATTAACTGCAGTCCTGACCTCATGATGATAATCGTGTGGGATCTGACGAGTGGGACGGGTCCACACGCCGTGGCGGGCACACTGAGGCCCATCTCCAGAATTGCCAGACAGTGCTGGACGCAGTGGCCCCGATCCGGGGGCCGGCATGGACGAGCCACTACCATTGGCGGCAGACGAGGTGCCGGCTTCGCCACTGCCAGACTGATTGGGAGCAACGTTTTCATTGTCGCTACGATTATCGGACTCCATGATCTTCGGGAGTAAGATATTAAGAAAAACCTGCGGGCAATGCACACTTCAGCAGTCTTACCTCTTTGATTCCGGTTTTGTAAAATTAAAACTTAACAAACTCACGCGCGATTAGAAAATGAATACGAGAAAATTGTAAATTGTAAATTTTCCGACCCGAGGTGTTCAACCTACAGCGTTGCTACTTGGAATGTTTCTGTGTGACCGGACCCAAAAGGGAACTGACAACTATGTTATCGATAACAAATTCTAGCAGTTCACACCCAGCCTGCTTAAAACTAGTGTTCAAAATGTGTATTCAATTGAAATGACTATGGAAAATATATTTTATAATATTTTGAACTTATGTTTGCACAGTAAGTCGAAAACAAACCAATTTCCCATTAACGGAAGCTTGAAAAACGTTAATTTAAATACTCTGGCTGTGTCCAATATGTCTATGGACATTCCGCAGTTGCTCCAAACTTTATTTTTGCTTTCTTTTTTTTTCCAGAAATGAGGCTAATTTATTTAATATCCCTTGACCTCCCGGATATGCCAAAACAAGAAGTGACCAAGCAGGAGAACCAGAGCTGGACGGGCGATGGGATTATTAAGCAGGATTATGAATAGATAGGCTCATTCAGTCAGGCCGTTCTCGCTCCGGCCGCTCATTGTTTTTATGTTTTGGGGCAACTTTTGCCAATTCCAAACGGTCGAACGGAAGCGAAATATGTCCAGCCACCTGAACTAGTCCAGTCCAAAGTCCAAAGTCCGACTCCGGCCAGTCCAGTTCTGGGCACATAAACAAATCCCTTAAACGTTTTAAATGCCGGAGCCCAGCTGCAGGCGCCACGCCCCCCCAAAAACACCACGTTCGCCCTCACATAAGTTGGTGGCAAACGCAACGAAAACTGAAAAAAAAAACACAATCGAACACGATGAAGGAAGCATAAGAAGTGATGGTCAAATACCGGCGACTGGTCTATACTCTAACTCTAGAGATTTGTTTTATATTCTCAGTCTGTGCAAATAATCCTCAATTTTAATTAAAACTACATACGTTGAAAAAATATATTTTTTTAAACCAGGAATGCGATAAAGGTAAATGCAGAAACAGTCTGGCAACGCGACACAAACAGCTGTTGAAGCCGATTACTTTTGATATCGATAGCTTTCCTCCCGCTGCGCAAGTAGCTTTCAGTGTCACAACTTGTGACCTTTAAATTTAAGTTAAAATAAACCTTAATCAAGGAAATAAGATGTGAATTTGCATAATTCTGTTGTTCTAATCATTTTAGAAGTTCAATCAATACACAATAATCTTATAAGTCACAATCTCAATGCCTTAAACGCTGAAACCTAACCTTAAAGTAAGTAAGTACTTATTTAAATTACATCAAAATCTTTTGTAAATACCTTATTTTAATCTTGGTTAATTTTTTGCCAACCCAGCTAGCCTTCAGTGAGAGTGAAAATACCCCAGGCCAAGGAAAGGGTATGGGAATAGGGAAAAGTGGACATTGGACGCACTTGGAGCATGTGTGCGCACCATTTCATGCTCGAAAATAGTTTTTGGCCAACGATTGGGCAAGCGGAGGAGTCCGAGCAAATCGGACAGGATATGAGACACCAGAACCAGGACCAGGACCAAGACCAAGACCCCGGGACCAACCGAGCATCGCCCTCTGGTGCATCGTAAAAAATAAGCAGCAGCAAATTGTATTTTTATGAGCTGAAACTGTTTTGGGGCCACATTTCAATGTCGATAAAAACAACGACGGTCGACGCTTGTCGAAGCTGCCCAAAAGGGGCGGCGGCGGTGGAGGCTTAGAAGGAGGTGGAAGGGTGACCGGAAGTGGAGGCGAACTCGAGGAAGGCCAAGGAGAGTGTGGACAGGACAGCCGCCCACCGACAACAACAATAAAAACTGAAACAAAAACTTACAACAAATTACAAATAACGAGGCAAAACCCCGAGTAGATTGTGTGTGAGTGTGTGTGTGTCTGCTAATAGAAAACCGTGTGGCCAAATTGCACGGCCAGCTAACTCCGTCCGAAAAAGCAACTCCGGGAAACAGCAGACGGAGACGGAGACGCGCCCCGTCAGCCGGACATTCATTAGGGCTAATTAAACGTGATCAGAGCACGAACTATAGGGGTAAGACTTCCACTTCCCCCCAAAAGCCGGAACCGGAGGAGGCCAAATGGTATGCAGCAATTGGAGCTCGTTGTCATAGCGAAACCCGTACTCTTGGCTTGCTCCAGGCCTATAGTATGTACATACATGCAACTGGTCCGCCGAAGCTTAACAATGTCTGGGTGCTTACACTCGAAAAACAAGATGAACTGCACATACTTAAAGGATGTGTGATGGTAAGTTGATGCTTTCTCCTAGAATGTTGGCATTTTCTAAGGAATTCTAGTATTCCACACTACTTTATACGAAATTTAATATATTTTCTTGTTATAGATCCTCAGATATTTGATAGATGAGCTATAAATACTATTGGGATTAGAGATAGATTGATTGATAGATGAGCTATAAATACTATAGGGACTATAATGATACTTGGTGTTTTCTCAGAAAATGTTTGGATTTTACTTTAAATTCTTGTATTCCACACTTCTCTATATATTTATATACTTAATTTCATATATTTGGTTGTAATATATCCTGAGATATTTGATAGATGAGCTATAAATACTAAAGGGACTACAGTAATACTTGGAGTTTTCTCAGAACACTTTAGGATTTTCCATTCAATTCTTCTATGCTAAGCGTGTTTATATAAACATACCAAATTTCGTATATCTAGCTTGGAATAAATTCTGAGATATTTGATAGATGAGCTTTAAGTACTTCAGGGACTTGAGTGAATGGTTTTTTTATAAAATGTATGTATAACTTTAAATTCTTGTATGCCAAACTGGAAACATATACCAAATTTCGTATATCTAGCTTGTATATATCCTGAAATATTTGATACTTTCTTAGTTATCTCTTTAAATTTAAATAAGGCTCAAGCTAACCCTCTGCATCCATTGTTCTATGTTTAATGCCACTTACACTGGGCCAAGATGGTAGTGCTTTCTCATAAAATATTAAAGTTTTCCCTTAAATTATTTTATGCCTAGCTTGCTTACCAAATTTCTCATGTCTGGTTTAAATAGATCCCGAGAAATTTGATACTCTCTAACTTAACTCTTCAAATTCAAAAAAGCTATTATTATAAAGGCTCAAGCAGACCCTCTGCCGCCATTGTTGTGTGTCCAATGGCACTTAGATTTGGCCAAGATGCTTCAGTTTATCTTCTTTGTTGGCAATATCATATCAAATATGTTCATCATGCGCCTCCGTTTGATTGCGACTGGGATTCTAATATTAATTAAAGGCTCAAGGCAGCCACTGCCACACCATGTGTGTGCCGTCCCGCTCTGTCTGTGTGCACGCCCAGTAAATAAATATAATTAGCTGAGAGGAGGAGCAGAGCAGGTCCTGGCTGTGGTCCTCCGGCCGCATGTGCTCTGTGTGGCACGCAAAATGAGATGACACTAAATCAAAGTTATTCAACTCACGTCGTTAAGTCATTAATCGAACAATGCACGGCAAGAGCGGCAGGAACATGCCAGGACACACACCCGGGACGCACTCACACGCACACACACACGCACTCCCCCGCACAGACTCGTAACATATGCTGATATCGTCGCCTTTAACTTTGCCTTGGCTTTGGCTTTGGCCTTTGTCTTGCGCCTGATCCCGCTTCCCTTTCCCGCTTCCGTTCCTAGCCCTTGGTCCTGCTCGACGACATCACGTTGAGGACCGCGTTGGCACATAATAACGGGCCCCCGACGACGATGATGATGATGTGGCCTTTGAGGTAAGCGGCGCCAACGCGGGACCCATCACATCATCGCGCCGCTCCTCGGACCTCTGACCTCCGCCGACGACGACTATCCAATGCATTATTAAACGCATAAATTTCGACTCAAGTGGCGGGCACCCCCGAAATGTCCTTGGTGTCCGGGACAGATCCGCTGGGGCGGACAGGAGGCGGACATGGACACGAAAGCAGACGCAGCCCGGGAGTCAGCCCGGGAGTTGGAGTCGCAGTGGGAAAGGAAGCCCAGCTCCGAGTGACAACGGTCGGTGGTGAGTGGTCGCGGGCTGTCGCCGCCCTGCGGTGGAGGGCAGTGCATTTCAAGTGCATTTGACAAGACGCAACTACGGGCCGTACACAGTGGGAAAATATGCAAGGCTACGAGTATCATTAAATTTTAAATTCATTTAGCAATCCATGACAGATTTAACACTAATGAAATAAGGATGAAATAATAACATACTTCAAATTTTAATTACTACCTATAATAATAATTAATATAATTTGAATGTCATGCTCCTAAAATCCTCACTAGTTTGGTTCCCGGTGCAGTTGGTGGTTCCGGAGGCGGACAGCCAACCGCAGATCTCTTTAGGACTGCTTATGTCCCTCTCATCAGCCATCCTGTCCATTGGCCAGGAGAATCCTTGGCATTTAGCGGAATTTTATGCAAGTATTTGGGCCTTTTGAGATGCAAGTAGCCGGAAGCAGTTTCATTTCAATTCGTACTTTGGTCAGACGTGCCACTGAAATCGGTAAAGAGTTGGAATAATTTTCAATTTTAACAGATGAATTGATTATTTATTATTATATAATATAAAACAATATTTATTATTAATTTATGTGTTTGTACTTCAGGAATTCTACAAACAAAAACAAAAGCTCTTTAGCAAATGCCACAACAATCTGGCAACGCCAACCGCCCTGTCTAGTAGCCGATTACTTTTGATATCGATAACATTATCTTGCTGCGCAATTAGCTGAATAGAAACGTGCAGATTATGCCAAGCCGGGGAATTTCACCTTCCATTTCGGACGAAATCTGGAAACACTGAACTCTGTCAGCTTTTCCATAACGACAACAATTATGGGCATTAATACGGGCCTCGCTAATTTCGGCGAAATCGGAATCAACTTTAACAAAGTTTAACCAAATTGGGCAGCAAATAATCGCCGAGCCTGGGCCAAACTGAATTGGATGCCCGCTGAGCTGCCCGGCCAGCTGCTTTGGCATATTTATGCGGAAAAGTAAACCACCATCCAGCATCCACCATTGACCATATAGCAGTCACCGCATTCAGGAGTTACATCGCAACCGGGCAGGGTTACGGGAGAGAGCTGGAACTGGTATGGGAGTCATCGTCATTGGGCAACTGTCGAATGGAAGAGTGGCAACTGGCGAATGGCCCCGGTAATAGGATTATGCCCGAGCTCCATCAAAGCCAAAACAACCGCAACCACGCATAATTGTTCAATTTATTTATTTAAGCACGAAATGCGTAGCCCGTAGTCCAACACAATGCGCACACACAGTGGGGGGGATCCATCCTTTTTGGCCATCCATCCAGTCCTGCCTCAACCCGACACCATTACCCACTGCTTTCCCGCTCCTGCTCCCACTGCTCCTGCTGCTGCTCCTGCTCCCGGCAGTACAGCAAACGTTTTTCGGTTTTTGTGGTCAATGAAAAATCGCTTTAAATAATGAATTTCATTTAAATAAATATTTAAAAAGCTGTCAGCGCACTTTTATGGGCTCTCCCAATGGATGCATGGGTCGGAGTGCTGCCGTTCAAGATGAATGGGGTGACTATGTGGCGGAGGGATCAGCACCTGGCCGGGATTGATTGGTGTCGGCCAAGCTCCTATCTGTCCTTGGACCAGCAGCAGTGTCAAAGGGTTATTGTCTGTATTATTTATAATTATGAATAAAGTTGTGTTATTATTTCTGCTTTTAGCACGCATTTTAAAATAAATATTAATTGTTCTGATTTATACAATGATTTAGATTGTATGTAAACCTTTGAATTTAATTAAATTTTTTTGTTGTTTTGATTATTTCAATTAAGAGATAATTCTCACAGTAAAATGGCAAAGCTGTCATTCAAAGGAAATAATATAAATTAATTGTTTTACATGCATTTTAATGTTATTTGTTGTTTACTACTTAATAATTTGGTAATGTGAAGTGATTTTCATAGGTTTCTCTGGTTGTTCTATGAGGAAACTTTGGACCATGCTGGCCGTGACTTCTTCATTTCATTTCAATTCGCTTTCGCTTCCGCTTGCTTCGATTCATATTTCATTTTCGTTCCCGTTTTATTGCCAAACAATCAGCGAGGGGGCAGTCGGCAGACACGAGAAATTATAATTACAATTTGGCATCCGTATACCCGCCACGGCCAGGACTAATTAGTCTCCTGAGCGTGTTCTCTGATTCCCGATTTCTGATTATTGTAAATCTCCGGTCACGCACAAACGAAACAATTCATAAATTTAATTTTTGTGCGGCGAATAGGAGGAGGAGGGACTGGGACTGGGACTGGGACTGGGACTGAAACTGGAACTGAAGCTGAAACTGCGGCCTGGACAGGAGCAACTGATGCTAGAGTCGCCGCCACTCGACACGTCGCGCAGCCAGCGAATTCCCACAATAAACATTTGCACGGGGCAGCCGGCGAGGATGATAATGTTGATGACGATGTACTATAGTTGCCATGCCCCATCACCCCCATTACCTCCGATGATTATGATGATGACGATGATGACGATGAGGATGTGGGTAATGACGCTGATGACGACACACCGCTGGGAATTATTTGTATATGCAGTCATGTAGCATCGATTAATCATTTTATTATTATTGCCATTCGCTGGCGTTCCCACAGCTCGTGATCCTCATACATACGAGTTTTGAAAATAGCGGGGAAGGCGAGGAAAAGTGGAAAAAACGCCAAGGTGGGCGTTGGAATTGAAAACGCTGTCCATAATCGCTTCGGGGCAAGTGTACTGTTTCGATTGATGGGTTCACAAATCAAGGCTGCCGGCCAGGTAATTGTATTTCGGGATGATGGGTCTCAATCATTTACTACAAAAAAAAAGCTCCAAATTGGGCCCTCCACAGGATACGTTAAAATAGGTTTTACATAATATTCCGCAGGTACATTTAGCTGGAAAAAGAGTCCTTGCATTAAATAAATAATTTATCTATAAATGGAGGTTTACTTTTACCAAAGCTCGCCAGAGAGGGTTCTGTTTCCACGCTTTGCCTGCAATGTACAAGCCAAGCAGCAAAAACAGCTTATAAGTTCCACTCAGTGGCGAATGAGAGAGCTTACTATTGGGAAACCACACGTAAACCAGGTTTTTTTACCAAAGCTCGCCAGAGAGGGTTCCGTTTCCACGCTTTGCCTGCAATGTACAAGCCAAACAGCAAAAACAGCTTATAAGTTCCACTCAGTGGCGAATGAGAGGGTTTACTATTGGGAAACCACACGTAAACCAGGTATTTTACCATATCTTGCAAGAGAGGGTTCCGTTTCCACGCTTTGCCTGCAATGTACAAGCCAAGCAGCAATAACAGCTTTAAAGTTCCACTCAGTAGCGAATGAGATGGTTAAACAAGGTATTATATTTAGTTTTCTTAGTAAAACAGACTATATTTATAAATAAATAATATCAGAAGCAATCAGAAACTACCTGACAACTCTGGCAGTCCTGGGGCTTCGACAATCATGGCTGATTTTGACATTTAGAGCTCCAGGAACTGTCACACATTATTCCAGACAGTTGCAAATAATCGAGTAAGTAAGCAAACGTGTTCCAGAGGACTGCAACCGAGAAGCCTGTACTGAGAGTCCTTACTGGACGCCGTACTACTGCTACTACCCAGCTGAGACCCCGAGAAGAGAACCTGATCCCATCAAGGCCACGGCCCCTCCTGGACGCGAGACATGTACGCTGCGGTGAAGCCCCTGTCCAAGTACTTGCGCCTGAAGACGGTGCGCATCTACGATCCGATCTTCACGCTGCACTCCAAGTGCACCATCGTCATCCTGCTGACCTGCACCTTCCTGCTGTCGGCGAAGCAGTACTTCGGCGAGCCGATCCTGTGCATCAGCTCCGAGAAGCAAACGGAGTACGTGCAGTCCTACTGCTGGACCATGGGCACCTACATCCTGCCGTCGGAGGCCGAGGCCCAGCGCAGCGGCAGTAGCTGGGACCTGACCTCCTATTCCACCGGGGACTACAACCTGAGCAGCCTGCGGGCTCTGATGGCCAAGAACCAGCAGTACGCCCGGGTCTTCTCCATCGCCGAGGGCGTCGGACCGGAAACTCGCGGCGTGACGAAGCGCTTGTATCTGCGCTACTACCAGTGGGTCTTCATGATCCTGCTCTTCCAGTCGCTGCTCTTCTACTTCCCCTCGTACCTCTGGAAGGTGTGGGAGGGGCAGCGCATGAAGCAGCTGTGCTGTGAGGTGGGCGACGCCCTCATCCTGGAGGCCACCTACCGCACCCGCCTCAAGATGCTAACCAAGTACTTCCGCGCTCCGTTCGCGCCCATCCACTGCTGCTACGCCATGAAGTACGCCTTCTGCGAGCTGCTCAATTTCCTCATCAGCGTGAGTCTGGAAAATAACAGGAAATTTAATGAGGTAAATGTATTATTTAACGCAGATGCTGAACTTCTGGCTGATGGACGTGGTGTTCAATGGGTTCTGGCACAAGTATATCCACGCCCTGGCCGCCATACCCGTGTACGACTGGAACCTGTGGAACATGATGACCTCGCGCGTCTTCCCCAAGGTGGCCAAGTGCGAGATGTTCATCTACGGGCCGAGCGGCACGCCCAATATCCTGGACATCCTTTGTGTGCTGCCTCTAAACATCCTGAACGAGAAGATCTTCGCCGTGCTGTACGTGTGGTTCCTGTTCATCGCCATGCTGGCGGGGATCAATCTGTGCTACCGCCTGCTGCTCTTCTGCTGCTTCGAGCTGCGCCTCCAGCTGCTGCGCACACACCTACGCGGCATGCCCAAGTCCCATGTCCGCGAGGTCCTGGCCACCGTCGGCTACGGCGACTGGTTCGTGCTCATGTGCGTCAGCATCAACGTTAATCCCTCGCTGTTCCGCGAGCTGCTCGAGCAGCTCTACGCCAAGCAGGAGTCCAGCTCCCAGGACCCTGAGGCGCCGCCGGTCGTGCCACAGCAGCATCAGCCACACCCACACCTGCGCCATCTCCAGACGAAGTCAGAGAGCAGTTCCAGCCAGCATCGCAACATCGGCCTCGATCCGATGTCAGACCGCCACTCGGTCGGGGCACTGAGCAACAGACGGGCGGAGGGGATGCCCACTGCCCCGAATATCCACCTGATGGCGCCCAACGATGAGATCATCAGCATGGATCGCTTCTACCACGAGAGCCAGGCCTAGGATCGGGATATGACAGGTTCAGTTTTCATCAAGAATAAACAAATTTTATTTGGAAACTAAAGAAACTCTTACCCAAAGACAGGTCCATCCAGTCATTCCCATTGTTCGATTAACCTTTCCATTCCTTATCCAGTCTGAGTCGCAGGCTGTTGGGCTCCCTTCCAGTTCTGCTAACTAATTCTGTTAGTTAATGAGTCCCTTTTGCATTCCCTTTGGGCATGTTTCCAGTCTCTTGCTGTTCCTCGTTTCATTACATTTTTTCTGATTACATTTTCAAGCTCATTTCTTAGTCTTGCCTTTGGCTCGAGCTACAGTTACAGTTACAGTTATGTTCCATTCAGTTTCGCTGCTTGGTAATCTATCCCAGGATCGCACTCCGATAGCATTCCGTTTGCCGAGCTTTATCATTTTCGCAAATAAGTGAATTGCATCAGAATGCAAATAAAATGCACTAATCAAAATGACAGCGAGGCGGGGAGGGGGAGAGGGATGGGGGTAAATACCAGCAGGCATAACAAAAACTTTAACAAACTTACAAAAGTTAAACAAGCCAAGCCAGAAACATAGCGGCGGCGCGCTGCTCTCGCTGAGAGATGATGACGATGATTGCAAAACTCTTCTTCTTCCGCTGGTTAAGCTTTTGTCTGTCTGCCAACAGGTAAAACTAACAACAACAAGTGGCGGGGTGTGAGGATGAGAGAGTGGGATGAACGAGAAGAGAAAGCGACGACAACGCAAATGGCGGCAATTACATGCAGCTACAACATCAACAATAACACAACAACAACAACTACAGCGGGAGAGAGCCGGAGAAAGAGAGAGAGAGTGAGCAAAAGAAAGACGCGGGCAAAGTAAACATCACTTTGTCTGAGGCGGCCAAAGAGAGCCAGAGAGATGGAGAGGAGAAGGCAAAGGAGGCAGCGGGAGCGCGGCGCAAAATAAACAAAGTTAATTTTAATTAAAAACCGCAGGAAACCGAAAAAACAACAAAATGCTAAATAAAATGGGCGTGAACGAGGCGACTCAGCGATGCCGATGACGATGACGATAACGATGATGCCGCAAGGAGTGAGAAAGGATGCCTTGCATATGCAAGTGCGAGAAATAGAGGGGGAGACGGAGACGGACAGACAGACACACAGACAGTTAGACAAGGCAGAGAAAACACGCCTCCAGCTGAAAGCGAGCAGCTGGAGATTGTAGGCTGAAACACCAACATATTCCCTGCCACCTCACTCACACCCGCACGCAATCCGCAGGCCACCAATGGATAACTGTAACTGTAACAAAGACACATGTAAACAATTCCGTTTGTCTTCGCCGCCGCCGTGCCTGCCTAGTTTTAATTATACAAAGCGAAAACTTTGCCCGCACTTTACCCTACCCCTTCTAACCTCCTCCCCCTTTTGCACTGCTCAACTTCGCCGGAAAGTTGCAAGTGAGCAACGGTAAAGCGATTTTTAACCAACCGCAATTCCCAATCCACAAGGCAATTGCGGATTCTCAAAGCGATTCCTCGAAGATGTTCCCTGGTACAGATCCCGAAACCGAGATGTTACGTGTAGAACAAGAAACGGCAACACAATTAGCTGTAATGAGCAGCTTTTATTTGATCATAAAAGCCACAGAATCTACACTAATCAGCTGTTCTGTTCCGCTACTAGAAAAACACCTATCAGAGTTGCCAGATGGATAAAGAAGTCGCTCGAGTTTCTTTGGGGTTAAGCTTCGTACTCAGACACGCGAAAAGTGTTCCTAAGCATTGAGCCAAAACGAGAGGTCAATACTCACCCTCTCGCTCTATCGTACTGCTTAGAAACACTTTTCGTGTGTCTGACTACGGAGCTTTAAGGATTTGCGTAGAAGAAGATATGTATTTATACATTATAGCTGTTATTGTTACACCCAACTAACCTTAATTAAATTTGACAGATTTTCTAAAGTTTTATCGCTAAACCATAGTGGTAGCATACTTTTCAGGGCTGGACCCCATACATTTTGCATTTGGAAGCCACTGAAATAAGTAATAAATGAGGTTGTAGGACAAAAATGCCACCAAATAAACATAATTTAAGCCCTGGGCAAATGTAATTACACAAATATGCATTAAGCACTGGACCAATGTACTTAAATAAATATATATGCACTAACGAAATGTACATAAACGCCCACAATTATGTTTGTACTTGTAGAAAAGTTTACAGTTTTATTTGGACAAGAAATGAGTTCGAATAAAGAGCTATTGATATCCTTAATAGCAGATTTTGAACAATAAATAATAATTATATTATTGCAAATTACTTATTATCTTTCCTCTTCTTTTAGCTTTGACTACATGCTCTTGCTGATAAATAAATAAGTTATTTAAGGATATATTCTATTTTTATCAACCCTTCTGCGAAATGGATTTCAGCGTGAGGAGGGACGGAACAGCTAATCATCGACATCTGAGATGTCTCCGAGTCGGACAATTTCCCCTCCATCTGAGCCCCATCACCTTGGTTCCCCAGAGTTATTTTCGCTGGCGAAGGACGAACAAAGAAAATTAGAAATAAATTAACAAGTTAATTGAGTTTCTTGTTTAGGCAGCGAACGAAGGCGATGCCAACCAGGCGAGGATGCGGACGCAGACCCCAGACCTCAGACCAAACCCTATGGCCAATAATCGGGTCACCCTGTCCACAGTTGCGGCCAAAGAATTAACACTGTACTACGAAGTTTAATGTAAGTTAGCTAAACTTAAATATAAATATTTGTTTTAATTGTTAATGTAATTTCAACGGAAAGAAACACTTGTAATTTATTAACAATATTTAATTTTTCTAACGATTTGCTAATTTGTTAAATTACAGTATATATCGATATTCGTTAGCTTGATTCTTCGATAAATTAAAGTAAATATCGATATTTGTTTCCCACGACGCCAGCATCAGCATCATTTGTTTTTTTGTGGCAAGTAAGAACGGCCTATTAACTTATCAAGGCTGCTTTTTCCAGTGCATGAGGCATAGATAGTAAATTGAGAGATTTTAGTAATTTATATTGCCATTACCACCTCTCAGAGCTTTTCACTTAACGGCAGGTGTACCAGCGACTTCTCAACGCCCACCTTCCAACCCCACATAACCCGAAAACCCCCTATTGTTGATGGTGTCGAGTGCGTTGCGGTTTGTCAGGTGCGTTAAACTGTGCGGTCCCCGCTGCGGTCGCTCCTCGGTTATTAACAATTAACAATTAATGCTAAATCAATAAGCAAACACGACATATTTGAAAGGATGCTTGAGCCCACCTTCCAGCCTTCCTCCAGGTGAAGGGGCAATGTCATTTATATGCTAATTACGGGCGGCTCAAGGAAGGCCGGTCGCTTCGCTGCAGCGTTTCCAAGTTGAGACCGACCGCTCGACGAATTAATTAAAATTTTTGCGTTGCGACCACGAAATTACCGAACAACGGCGCCGCAGGACAAAAGCCAAGCCCAGCGGCGGCAGCAAATGCAATCCCGATGCGAGGAGGGCATCCTGTGTCCTAGGCTTCGGGTCCACGGCCTATGTGGGACATGTGCAACAAAATCATTTTTCAATTACATTTTCGGGTTTTCGTGTGCGGTCCGAGTTTGGTCCTTTAAAAAGCGACCACGACCACATACCAGGTCTACTATGCCGGGCAGTGGGCAGTGGGAATCACGGGGATCAAGGATGGGAAGTCCTGGCGGAAGGACAAGTGCCGAGTGCATAGTGCATAGTGCCGCGTCCTGAGTGCCGCCCGCTTGTCCGTCGTCCGTCCGCCGTCCGCAGTCCTTCGCTATATATATTGAAAATTTGCTGCAAAATTGATTCCACGGCATTTTTGCGGATGCGAACGCAAAGCATTTTGAATGACCATTGATCACAGGAGCAGCAGCAGGAAGTGAGGAAGCGGAAGTGCCGGGGAAGCCATACCACAAACATGTACGAAGGCAACTTGTAAATAAAAATGTTGCATAGAATCTCTGCTACTTAACCTCACTCTTTGACCAAGGACACTCGTTCCTGTTCTCTTTTCGCATATTTGCGAAACCAACTTGGATCTTTCTTGGGCAGCTTTAAAAGTATTTAAGAGAGGGACTACTAGAGATTTTTAAGAGATTTTCAAACTTATTTTTAGACTATAGTATCAAGCCAATCATGTCAAGAGCCAGTTTTCCGATTAAAATAATACTTAAAGATATTTAAAAAATTCTGAGTCTGGTTTTGGCTTTATAAATAAATGTTTAAACATTTTTATATTTATTATTATTCTTATTATTTTTGGTTTTTTTTATTTATTATATTAGTTAAACATCCTTTTTGTTTAATTAAATGTTTGTACAAAGCAACTCAATCGTTGCCGTTAAAGGATCAACTCTCTCGTCGCTCTGCTTTCACTCTCGTCGCCTTTACTCGTCACTTTGATCCCTTCTCGCTCGTTGTTCCTTAGACCTTTCCTCGCTCGTCTTATTAATGCAAAGCTTTCTTCGTAAGGCACCCACATAAATATATAACAAATATTATAGGCCTTTATATTTGCTTTAATTTAATTTAAAGTCTATTTCGCCGGCCAGAAAGTCACTACTTCGCACTATCGCAGATCTCTCATCTTCTCCTATCGATATCTCTCCTCAACTCGAATCGATAGTATCGATGTACAATGTTTGCTTATGTCTTGTTTACACTTCCGTTACTATATGCTATGTTAATATGTACAATTGGAGTGAGTTCCTACCATGTTCCTACAATATGTACATACATATATATTCCTAAGAAAGAAAATTTCATTTTTGTTTCATTAACAGTGCTTTTTGCCCTTTATTAGTATCGATATCGATGGTAATTGAATTTCATACCTACGCCCGGCTGTTAATCTTTAATTAAAACGTTAAACGGGGACTGTTAATAACCGGACTAACGGGCGTTTTGCTTGGATAAACACATAAATATCGCACAGACCACCAAAGCTGGCTCCCGGCCTCCGCAGGCCATGCGGATCGGATTGCATCTGCATAGCTTCGTTCCGACCGTTGGCTAAGCGCCTGCCCTGACCAGAAACTGCCGTAAACAGTGTTGATGCAATTGCATTTGCCCAGCCCCAGCCCCAGCCTTCCCCCCGAGCAGCCGGATCTACCGGATTCCCGGATTCCGATGTGCCTTTTCGCCGCCGCCACCGCTCGCTCCGCCGCACATGCACAGCCAGTCATCGCCCAGGGGCACCGACACCATCATCGGTTGCTCCAAACCATTCCCATCCCAATTCCCATTCCCGTCGTCATGGTCATCATCCGTACCGTTTTAATCAATTATAATTGCTAGCATTTTTGATTAGTTGGCACCTGCCTCAATCATCTGCAACGTCCGAATGGTCGGAATCGTTTTGGTCAACCGTACAAAGCAACGGATGCTGGGATGCTGGGATGTTGGGGCCTGGACTCGTCCACATGCGGTTGGTTGGGTGTGGCCGTGGCCATGCCCGTGCCCGTGCCGGATATTCCGGCACAGATAGAGGGACGAAGCAGGCTGGCAAACATTTTACGTAATTGCGCACATATTTAAATTGCGTTCCATATTGCACAATACATCAAATTATGGCCCAAAGTAAAGTAAATCTGACAGACAGACAGACAGAGAGACGGACGGAGAGAGCAGTGGAGACCTAAGGCCAGTTAATAAGTAAGCCGAGCCGGAGCCATCATCCTGTTGTCCGGCTGTCCAGAGCCGTCCGCCTGTCCAGCCGCTCGTACGGCCTTTGTCTCTCTGTCTCGCATGCATTTTGCATGAGATTTTTCAGGCGAATGACTCCGGACTCCGGACTTGGACAGGAACGACCACTGTGCTGCACTGTAATTTATTTAGATTGTCTCGGCAAATATTTATGCACATCTTTTCATTGATTTATAAATCAATTGCCGCCCCAGGGGCAGATAAAGAGAGGGAGAGATAGATAGAGAGAGAGTCCCCGACGCTGTCCGTAATTAACGGACAGGCCATCAAGACAAATTACCTGAAAGCACTTTCCCATTCGAGATGTCGAAAACTTTGTGGTCGGCGAGAATCCGCATCAGCATCTGGATCAGCATCAGGATGACAATCCGCCAGGGCGCCAGGACACTTTTGGCGAGCAGTGTTCGTAGTTCAAAGCTAATCCTTTGCCTTGACTGCCGGAGCTGGATTAGTTTTGAATTGCCGCTCCTCGCATTACGGCCAATTGTCCGTGGCTTCGGTTTGGGTTTGGTAGGGCGCCCATCTCCCCTGCTCCTGCTCCTGCTCCTACTCCCTTTTCGCTACTTGCGGCTCATATCCTTGGATATGGCTGGTTAAGTTTGCAAATGATTTGATTTCATCCCGGCCAATTGTCCCTGCCAGGCTGGGGCGGGCGTGCCGCCACGCCTACAGCTAAGAGCTCGATAACAAAGGAACCGGCTGGAACGTCCGTCACTTTTCCTCCTTTTGGCGCGACACAGTCGAGGTCAGGGAAATATAACTGGGAAATAGGGTACAGGCTAACTTAACTGTTAACGCTTACCACCAACAAACTGATTATAAACTGAAAATAAATAAGAAAAGAAATGCAAAGCTCTTTTAGAGTGCATCTAAAAAGCTCGTACATTGCAGGCAAAGCGTGAAAGAGAGAGAGGAGAGAGATCTTTCCGAGAAGCAAGCAGTCTCAAGAGAGCGAAAACTGCTCTCGCATTTAAATCGAGATCTTAACAGGAAAGAGCTACAGTGGTGCTCATAGACTTAAGCCACTGCCACTACCATAAACTGTTTTCTTGATAACTTTTATGAACATATTTATTTCGGCCTGAAATTTTCACATTTTGCAACACTGTTATTTAAGCAGCTAATCACAGTAAAAAATTACAAGTAGGAATTCGGGGGTTCCCAAAAAATTGACTAAATGTCAAAAAGGAGTATTGCGCTCTGCTCATATACTTAAGCCACCTTGAGCTAAAGTCGTCAAACTTGTGTTTTTTTCCGGGAAAGTTGTGCTATTTATTTTCTAAACTAAAATATTGAATACTAAATACGTTTTCCAAAAATCCATCTGGGGGAGCTGGGTGAGACGATAATTTTGCGGGTGCGTCTGGGGGAGAGGCTGATTGACCAAAAAACTCATCGTAATCATCGGTATATATGTTGGTTGGTCGTGGAGTCGAAGAAACGGCTGTCGTTGTTGATGGCTTTTCAGTAGTAGTAGTAGTAATAGTTGTTGTTGTTGTTGTAGTTGTTGGCTTTTTAGTAGTTGTTGTTGTTGTCGTTGTTGTAGTTGATGTTGTTGTTTCTTCTGCTGTTGTAATTGGTGTTGTTGTTTCTTCTGCTGTTGTAATTGGTGTTGTTGTTTCTTCTGCTGACTTTGTTAAGGTGTTTGTATCCCCCTCAAAAACTAAGAATTGTTCCTTTGGATCCGTTTCTCTTTGATTTGAATTATCAAATGATGCTTGTTCTTGTGAACATAAAATTTTAATTGAACTTCCATTAAATCGTTGTTCGGTAAAA
>VNKF01002957.1:0-40630 GCA_008044355.1 Drosophila lacteicornis
CACGATTGAATTCGTTGTACCAGTTTTTCACAGTGCTATAGGATGGTGCTTCATAGTCATACAAAGATTTAAGTTCATCGCTGCACTCTTGTCGTGATAATCCACGCCGAAAGTTGTGAAAAATGATCGCACGAAAATGTTCACGAGTTAATTCCATTTTTTTGCGAAATTGATTTTTTTAAGTAACTGTAAACAACACAAATGATAGTCGTACGTCAAACCGTTCTGAGTACGTTTATGCTTAAAAATGTCGAACTTTTCAATGGAAATGTCAGATTCCACCTAACAACACTTAGTGTTGCCTAGGCCAGAAATATATATAGCAGCCCACGTATTAGCAAGTTCACTGTCGCTGCAGTTGATGCAATTGGTCTTATTTGTGAATTTTTCTCCTTCTGCGGAAGCAGGAGTTGCAGCGCGGAGGTGGAATATACTCACGTACGTCGACTCTTTCGTATCCTATAAGCAAAAACTCTGGAAGGTTTGTAAGTTTAAACTAGATTTTTATCAGACCGGTTTCAGTTTTTGTGCCAAAATTAAATTCTTAGATTTTTACAACTTCTTAAACCTATTTTGGTCTCAGATTTTCTAAAATGTCCTTACCATTGATTCCTCTTACATCGTTTGAATAAATGACACCTTTCACACAGTTAAGGCTTCGGTGCCGGGATTGTTTGAGGGCATACTCACAAGACCCCATAAGGTATATATATTTTTGACCAGCATCACCAGCCGAGCCATGTCCGTCTGTCCGTCTGACTGTCCGTTGCTACGCAAACTAGTCTTTCAATTTTTGAGCTATCTAAATGAAATTTTGCAGATAGTCTTCTTTCTATTGCAGTTACTATATATGTCGGAACGGCTGGAATCGGACCACTATATCTTAAAGCTGCCATAGAAATGGTCAGAAAATGAATGGAAAAAAAATTATAACTTCCCTGTTTTTCAACGTATTTTCATTAATTTCGAGATATAGCTGTTTTTATCTTTTAGAATTACGGTTTTAATTTCATTAAGATCGGACAACTATATCACATAGCTGCCATAGAAACGCTCGGTTGATTTATATGAAAATGTAAAATTCTACATGTAAAATGTAAAATGTGTAAGTAAATATTATAAAAATGTACAAAGTTCGATATTTTAAAATTTTCCCAAAATGTATCCACTTTCAATGATCCAATTGCAGACTGCAAGGGTATACAAACTTCGGCTTGCCGAAGTTAGCTTCCTTTTTTGTTATATTTTGTATTAATATCAGAGCTTTCAGGGAAAGATCTTTTGCTCACCTTACTCTCTCTTCCACGCTTTGCCTGCAATGCAGCAGCAGCAACAACTTCTCCTCTAAGAAAGATCGCTCTTTTGCGTTTGGGAAATATTAGCCTTGACAACCTCTAAATATATTTTCTATTAACATCAGAGATGGCAAGGAAAGGTTTCGCCCTATTATCCATGCTTTACAAGCAAAGCAGCAATAACAGCTTGTTCTGCAAGAGAGAGCGGTCTTTAAAGTTTCTTAGAAGCAGAGCCGGAGAAATATATGGGTTAAGCCGAATGTACGAGCTCTGATAAAAATCAACAGTGGAGACGATCTAGACATAATCTTCTGTTCTATAAGCTCGAACGCCTAGATATCAGAGACCAAAGAGAAGGCTTCTTGGTTAACTTTTAAGATAAGATTCTCACCGAATAAAATAATAATAATCTTCCACTTTCAGTGACTGTCATCCGAAATGGAAAGGAGGAGGTTATAGCCTCTCAGTTCATCATACCCGGCGATCTGGTGGTAGTGCGAAACGATGGAGATGTGCCCTGTGACCTCGTGCTACTCCAGTCATCCTCCGGTGCAAACAAATGCCACGTGACCACAGCCAACCTGGATGGGGAGACCAACCTGAAGACCATACTGGCGCCCCACAGCTACGAGCTCCAAGCGGGTCAGGGCGGCTGCATAGTGTGTGAGCCGGCCACCCCCGATCTGTACGCCTTCAATGGACGCCTGGAGCCCAAGTCCGGCATGGCTGCCCTACCTCTGACCATTGACAACCTGCTGCTGCGGGGCGTCCGGCTCAAGGGCACCGAACGGGCGGTGGGCTGTGCCATCTACACGGGCATGCACACGAAGCTGCAGCTGAACAGCCGCTACACGGGCAACAAGTCCGCCTCCAGCGAAAAGTACATCAACAAGTTCATGGTGGCCCTCATCGTGGGCATGGTGGTGGTGGTGGTCGCGCTGTACCTCATCGAGCGGTGGGTTGGGAACTCGGGGAAGAGTCTCTCCAAGGATACTAAATCCCTATCCTTCGTTGCAGGCACAAGGAGGCCAAGGTGGTGCCGACCATGCCCCACCTGGGACCCCCCACCAACTTCAACTCGACGTGGCAGATCTTCGAGGACTTCCTCTCCTTCCTGCTGCTCTTCAACTACATGGTGCCCATCTCCGCCTACATGAACATTGAGCTCTATCGCCTCTTCGGGATGCACTTCATGCACCACGACCTCCACCTGTACGACGAGGCGACCGACCAGCCCTGCCGGGTCAACGCCTCCAACCTGAACGAGGAGCTCGGCCAGGTCAACATACTCTTCTCGGACAAGACGGGCACGCTGACCAAGAACCTCATGAAGTTCGTCAATTGCTATGTCTCTGGGAGGAGCTACCAGTTGCAGAAGACGCAGCTCCTCTGCCAGGCCACGGGGGAGCAGCTGGAGTTGGGCAAACTGGATGTGAGTATCCTTGGAGCTAGCAGAGAAAAGGAACCAAATTCCAATCTGATTTAGGCTGATGCAAACGTCTTCTTCGAGGCCCTGTCTGTCTGCCACACTGTTGAAGTGCTCCAGGGAGCGGGAGAGAAGCCCGCAGACTCCCCGGAGTCGACTTCGGAACGGAGCCGCCTGATGGGAGGAGGTATCGTTGGCCTCTACCAGGCCTCCAGTCCGGACGAGAAGGCCCTGCTCGAGGGCTGTGCCAGTTTGGGTCTCGTGTTCGAGGGGCTGGACAAGGACTCGCTGCGCATCCGTCGGTATCCCTGGGGAGGTGGGGGATCCAGCACCGAGGAGCTGCGATATGAGAGGCTCCACGTCCTCGAGTTCAGCTCGGAAAGGAAACGGATGAGCGTGTTACTGAGGGATGCGAGTGGCACCATCTGGCTGTACAGCAAGGGAGCGGAAAACATCATCTTTCCGCGCTGCAATCCGAGTCCGCGGCTGGAGCAGACCGACGAGCAGATAACCAAGTACGCCAAGGAGGGTCTTCGCACCCTGGCCGTGGCCCGACGAACGCTCACCGAGGAGGAGCTGGCCAGCTTTGAGGCGGAGTACCGGAACGCCAACATACAGCTAAGCAATCGGAATGAGCTTATTGCCAACTGCTATGAGACTGTGGAGATGGGTGAGTTCTTCTTGGAGAAATGCCAGTCGGGGATCATCATTCATCTTCCATCTCCCCTAGGACTCGACCTCCTGGGCGCCACTGCCTTGGAGGATGCCCTGCAGGAGCACGTGGGCGAGACCCTGGAGGCCCTGCAAGCAGCTGGTCTCAAGATTTGGGTTCTGACCGGCGACAAAGTGGAAACGGCCTTCAACATTGGCCTGGCCTGTCGACACATTCCTCCCAACTCCAAGCCCCACTTCATGGTTAATCTCTCGGAGCCAGCAGAGCTCCAGGCTCGCCTAAAGGAGCTTGAGGTGGCCAAAGCGGAGGTCTTAGTGATCGATGGCATCACCATTACCGCCTTGCTGAAGCATTCGCCGGGGGAGTTCGCCGATCTCGCCCTGCGCTGCCGGGCCGTGCTCTGCTGCCGGCTGAGTCCGCTGCAGAAGTGTGAGATCGTCACCCTGGTCAAGAAGCGGAAGAAGCACATCACGGCGGCCATTGGTGATGGGGCCAACGATGTGTCCATGATCCAGGAGGCGCACATAGGCATCGGGATAGCGGGACGCGAGGGTAAACAGGCGGCACGGTGCGCCGACTTCGCCATAGCCCGCTTTGAGATGCTGCGCCGCCTTCTCCTCGTCCATGGGCACTACAACTCGCAGAGACTGGCCTTCCTGGTGCTCTTCTACTGCTACAAGAACATCATCATCACCGGCTGCATGGCCCTCTTCCAGGTCTACGATCTCTTCTCGGCCACAAACGTGTACAACTCGCTCTACCTCTGGCTCTTCGACATTGTCTACATCTCGTTCAGCTTCACATATCTGGCCATTTCCGACAAGCACTACAGCGAGGAGAAGCTCCTGCGGTGGGTGAATCCTTCTCCTCCATTAACCCCTATCTTAATCCTCAACCCTTCCCCTTTAGATACCCGGAACTCTACAAGACCCTCGCCCACAACCGGCAGGCCTCCATGGGCGTCTTCACCCTGTGGATCCTCAACGGCTTCCTGCAGTGCTTCATCATTTTCTACTTCGCCTACCTCATGCTCAACGACGAGAACGTGGTCCACAATGGGGGACAGACGGCCAGCTTCCAGACCTTTGGCACCATGCTCATCACCGTCATCGTCATTGTTGGCAACCTCAAGCTGCTCCTGGTGGCCCGCTACATGACCTATCTGAACTTTGCCATGATCATCGGCTCCATTGCCGCCTTCATGCTGACCACATACCTCTACAACCTGGACTCGAGCGGAGAGCTCTACGATGTCTACAATCAGTTCCTGGCCTCGCTGCCCCTTTGGCTCTACACGATCATCTGCTCGGCGGCCTGCCTGCTGCCCGACTTTGTCATCAAGGTCGTCAACGATATGTTCCGGGGTCCAAGGACTCTTGGGAAGTTGGCAGCATGAGAAGGTGTTCCCTCATTCTCATTAAATTAAAATAACAAAGATGATTAATAAATAACTGGGTTGGTAAATACCATAAAACCAAGGCACTATTGTTTTTCGGAAAGGTGTTTTCCGCATTTTTCATACTCTTTCTCGCTCCCATTTCCACGTTTTGGCCGTAATGTGCAAGAAGCTAAAAATCTAGGTTCAGAAGCGAACGAGAGACTATTTAGATCAGGGGTCGGCACCCAGACACTCAGTTTTTCAGTGCGTATGTATGCGAAGCTAACAGACCCGAATGATACTAACAGACCCGAACGATTTGCTTCTCTGCTGCTGCGAAAAAGCCGAGCAATTGTGAATAGGCTACTCGGTATTTCTCTGGCGCAGCGGCACCAGAACATATATATACGAAGTTGTTTTAACATAGCTCCGAAGTTTGCTACATCAGCCTTACAGAATCCCGAACAAACACGAAGCGCTTATACCAATAGTACATGATGAAATAACATAAGGTGGTCTCGTCGGCAACAGACATCCACTTATTGTATGCTTGCAATAAGTGCGAGTGAAAGGAACATAGTAAACTGAGTGTCGTATTAAGTGTGAGTGAGGCGGCAATGTTATTGTTGATTAACCCTTAGCCTGTCCGTAGGCTTTGAATATGCCACTTATAATAAAAAGACGAGATTTTTTTTTAAAGTTTGATTTTTAATAATTTAGAGTTACCAATTAAACGCTGATTTTGGTTCTTAATACAAATTTTTTTGTTTAAGTACTTAACTCTAAAATATATTCTTATTTTAAAGTAAAAAGAAATTACAAGTTTATCCAGCTCTACATTTTGTGCTGCGATTACTAATTTTTTAATTTCAGGCTCATTTTCTATTGTCGGAATGGCATCCTTATTAAGTCGCCTTCTTTTATTTGCCTGGCCTATGTTTGGTGTAGACTTCCACTGCGAATCGTTAAAGTGTGTGGCACAGGTTTGCGAGTTTTCACCCAGGCTGCACCCCAGGCTTTGTTCCCACAATTTTCTTTTTATACTACACATGAACTAGACTCACTCTCGTTAAAACTTTGCAGCAAAATTTGCAATATTTCGTATTAATGCGTGCACGCTTAAGGGTTAATGAACAACAAGGAAAAAATTCGTCCGCACGCCACCTTTCTTTTCAACAAGCAAACGTGCACTGAAATAAGTGGATACTTCGTAAAACTTCGGCTCGCGACGAGACCACATTATGTTATTTCATCATGATATAGTACATGTGCCGACAGCGCTGTCTGAAAATTGTTTCTACGCACAGTGTATACGACGCTGCCGACCCCTGATTTAGATTAATTAAGCTAGACACGAGCTCTGTCGTAGACTTAAAATATATTTGAACTTAAAAATATAAACATTTTTACAAGGCTTTCATTAAGCCTTTCTGCTTACACATCTAAAAAACAAAGGCATATTTTCGGAAATGAGTGAGTATTTGTTTTGAAGATTAAAGTCATAACTCTAAAGGAACGCTCCCCAACCAATGTACATGACCGCCAAGTTGTCCAATTTGGTGGCCTCGTTAATGAGGAAGTTCACCTGCCCTTCCGTCGACAAGGGAATGCTGTTAGTCTGACGCTTAGCCTGGAATAAAGAGAAGGAATACATTGATTACATCTTTATATTGACTGAACCCAACTAAATGATATTTAAACAAACTGAAATTCTTAGTTTTAAGCCGTTTCAAGTGCCCCTCAACCTTAGCAGTTAAAACAAAGAGTGATGAGTGTATGCACTAAAAATCAAAGATTAAATCTATCGATAACTGTCGCTAAAAGATGGAGCCTTTGTTCGTACTGTACTTACAAGTAGGTCTAAGGTCTAAGACTCTAAGGGTGGTTTTCCAACTATCGCACGAGAATCACGAAAAGCAGAAAAGGTGTTTCTACCAGGAAAATGTGCTAACTATCGCTAAAAAGATGAACGATTTGTACTTACTGTACTGACATGTCCCTGCAGACGATCCGCGATGAGCTGGACATCATTGGTCATCTTGGTGGCGGCGCTGCCATTCCGAATCTGCGCTCCCACGTCGTAAACGAAGGGCCTCAGCATGGACATCAGGGTCTTGGCCTCCTGCTTGAGCAGGCGCAGCGTAATCTCGCAGCACTTGCGGTAGCTGCCCTCCACGCCCAGCGGACCCATGGCCGCGATCATGTTTTGGGTGAGCCGGAAGGGCACCACCTCGGGGAAGGCCAGCTGCTCGCCCTGGTTGAACAGGCAATTAAAGTCGACGTGAACGGCGTCCCCATTCCGCTCATCGAACAGGATATTCTCGCCATGGCGATCTCCTAGGCCCAGGATATAGCCCACCATCGACATGACGGCCACGGTGCGGATGTAGGTGTTCCTGGCCTCGTACCAGCTGTGCAGAGTGGCGAAGCGCTGGCGCAGCCACTCCTGGAACACCGGTGGATGGGCGGGAAGCAGATGCTTCACAAATACCTCCCGCTTCCGCTCCAGGGGATCGTGCAGGGGCACGGCCAGCTGGTGCAGCAGCCGGCTGTTCATGCCCTGGCCCCGCTGCGCGTACAGGCTCATGCAGATGGTGCGGTACGAGGTGAGATTGGGCAGCCACTCGACCAGGCCGCACTCCTCGTTGAAGGGCAGCACGGCATAGGTGCGGATGTGGAGTCGCCGGTGGCGGGCCGCCGCCGTCTGGTGCAGATACCGCTTGACCAACCCATTGAACTCCATGAGCCGGGCGTCGCGTCTCAGGTCGTCCTTGGGCTTCACCAGCACATCGTAGTCCTGACCGTCGCTGCAGCGGATGGTCAGCTTCTTGGGCTTGGCCGCCGAGCGCAGTATGGAAACCGACTCCTGGAAGCCACTGATGTAGATCTGCTGGTAGGGAAACCAGTTGCTCTTCGAGCTGGCGCCGGAGCTGTTGCCCGGCAGAGGCGACAGCGAAGCATCCGAACTCACAGGCAGCGTGGGCTGCATGTACTTCTCGAAGGGCAGCAGGATGTTGGAGAAGTCCGACTGATTGCAGAGCTTGGTGAGGCGCCGGTCCAGATCGCTCAGCCTGTAGGTACGATCCAGGGCCACCTCCTTGTTGGTCAGCTCCATCAGGCGCTCCGTCAGGGAGTTGAAGTCGCTGAGCAGCTTCTGGAAGGCGGCCTTCTGCAGCCGCCGGTCGGTGAGCACCAGCTTGCAGCGCTTGATCCTGTTGGCGGTGGCCGACTTGAAGTGCGGCAGGAGCATCCACAGCGACTGCTGCGGATAGGCCTCCACCAGGCGCACGATCACGTTGCGGAGCACCGAGAAGGCCTCGGCATTCGGATGGCACAGCCGGCTCAGCATCTGCGAGTAGACCGTGTAGAAGACCGAGGTGGGCAGGGCGGAGCAGCAGTTGCTCAGCAGGTCGTTCATCTTCTTGACCAGCTGTACGTTCACCGGCGAGCTCTCAGCCGTGTCCAGCCAGAGGCTGATCACCCTGGGCATGGACTGGTAGACATGCTCGCTCCCATAGCACAGGGATCGGGCGTAGTTGAAGAGGATCTGGAAAAGCATGTCGTCCGACTCGTGGCTGGTGGAGCTCTTGCCCTTGGCCTCGCGCATCTTCTCCAGGAACTGCGCCAGCTGGACGTGACAGCTCTCGGACTGCTTGTGGACGGCAATGGCCTCCTCGAACTGCCGGAGCACCACATCCGCGCAGAGGTGCATGGACTCGGCGTTGTAGACGGCCTGCAGGTACTTGCCCTGGAAGAACAGATGCCGCTGATCCTCGGGCAGGCTCTTGGTGTTGCCCTGGCACGCCACACGCATGCTCGCGAGGTGCTCCTCAAGGTAGTTGATGGCCATCACCTGGTCCCCTTTTTGCCACAAAAGCCTCGCCCGTTCGATGAAGAGCCCCGGGGGCTTGTAGTCCGCCGCCTTCAGGATGTACAGCTGGGCGCGCTGCAGCTGGCCGGCGTTCCGGTTGATCTGGGCGCTGTTCAGCCAGAGCCGGGCCAGCTCCGTCTGCAGGTGGGGCAGCAGGTGCTCGCGTCCGGAGAGCCGGTGCTGGAGTTCCGCCAGCAGATTGCGCCGGAAGCTGTAGATGGGCTCCTGGACCCGCACCTGCGGCTGGATAACCTGCAGGCGGTACTGCCAGTCCTCGAAGTACCGCAGCATCACCTGCTCCTGGTTGTCCGGGTGGGGATCCTCCCGTTCCAGCTGCTCCACCAGCTGCTGGCTGCACTGCAGCTCGTGGACCAGGTGCAGCTTCAGCACCGAGTCGTAGGCATTGGCGTACGAATGCTGCTGGACGGCCGAGCAGCTGCGCAGCTGCTCCAGCACAGATCCCCGCATCCCATCCAGCAGTGCGTCGAACTGCGGGCGCGTGGTCAACGGTCGACGCAGCGCCAGGCAGCCCTGGGAGCACTGGGCGGGCCAGTTGGTCTTTAGCTCGTCCAGCTGCAGCTCCTCCAGCTCGTCGTAGCTGCCCAGGCGCCACAGGAGCTCCGACTTGCACTCGGCGAAGCACTGCTCGGAGTACTGATCCTCGGACAGCCGCTGCCACAGTCCGTCGGCTATGAGCTGGGCCGTCCTGGGCGTGTCCCTCAGGTAGGCATCGATCATGGCGCTCACGTGCTCCGGCTGCAGCTGGTCCGTGCTGGAGAGCAGCTGCTCGTAGCAGGTGATCATGTCCTGCTGCCGCTCCACCAGCCGGTTCACCACAATGTCCTGGGTCACGCTCACGCTGTCGCAGCTGCGCGCCTGCACCGCCCCCTCCACCGAGTCGGAGTCCATCAGCGAGCCGTAGACCTCGACGAGGAAGGTGAACTGCTCGAAGAGCCGCTTCGGCTTGTCCTCCTCCTCCAGGTAGCTCTCCAGGTAGCTGAGGGCCCGCGCATACTCACCGCAATTGTAGCTGGCCCGGGCCACAAGAAGCTTGGGAATCTCTTGGAGAAACTCGTGGATCTTCCGGTAGTTGGCATCGATGGTCTGCGGGGGCTTTCCCCCAGTGCTCCTTCCGTTCATGCGCTGCCACTCCCTCAGCCAGCGCTGCAGGAAGTCCAGCAGCTCGGCGCACAGCTTGCCGGCCAGGCGGGGCACATGGCTGGGGTCCACCGAGTTGCGCTCTTGGAAGGAGCCATCAGCAGGCTTGGGAGACGGTTTGGTGCCCGCTCCATACTTCCGCGACTCGAACTGCTTGAAGGCGTTCTCCTTGGTCTCGCCCAGCTCCTGCTGGGTCGAGCTGGAGCTCTTCTCGTTGGCCCTGAGCACCGCCATAAACTCCTCGAAGATGTGCCGTCTCTGCTCCGGCGTGCACTCGAGCAGGGCGTGCAGCAGGATGTACGGATAGAAGGTGCTCAGCATGTTTCCATCCCGCTTGATGCAGGGCTTGTACGAATTCAGCAGGTGCCGCGTGTCCGTTGAGGTCTGGATGTAGTCAATGAGTCGGGCGGCCCAGAGGAAGGCCCACTCCTCGTAGTAGTAGTGGCTCCCGAAGAGCGGCTGCTGTTGCTGCTGCAGCAGCGAGCTCGGCCGCTGGCAGCTCGTGTAGCAGGAGTGGAGCAGGGGCTCCATCACCTGGCGCATGCGCTCCGGCAGCGACTCCCACAGCTGCACCTTCTTGTGCTCCTTCGGCGAGATGCCGCAAATGGCCAGCGTCTCCTGGATGGCAAGCGAGAAGCTGTCCACGTGCTTGGTCTTCTGCTGCTGGAACTGATAGCCGCTGCACAGCGCCGTCAGGGCCAGCAGAGAAAAATCGTCGGAGAGGACGCTCAGCGGCATGGGCTTGGAGCTGGCAAAGTTGTAGTTCGAGGGCAGGTAGCTGGCATCGATGGCTCCCAGCTCGCCCAGGCACTTGGCCGAGGCCATCTGCAGCTGCCGGTCGTCGTGCTGGCAGCCCGTCATCAGGACATTCACGATCTGCTCCAGCATCGGCTCCAGCGGCTGCTCGTTCAGGATCATCCCATTGAGCTGTGGGCGTCGGCGTCCAAAGAGCTCCCCAAGATGTTCTAGAGCGTAGATCCTTACCTGCAGGCACTCGTCCACGATGTGCTTGTGCAGGAAGCGCAGCTGATCCCTTAGCTGCGTGCGGGCATCCTCCTCCTCGGCCCCAGCTCCAGCTCCTCCACCTAAGACCAAGTGAGCCGTGTGCCTGCGTATGCACTTCCTGATGGCCGGCGACACGTTCTCCATGCGCTCGAGGAAGTACAGATCCGTGATGTAGTTGCCCAGCATGGAGGCGTTGTGCAGGATCACAAACTCGTACAAGTCATTCACCTGCGACACGCTCTCGCTGTCCGCCAGCAGCGGCTGCAGGGTGGCCACAATTCTGGCCAGCGATGGCCCCAGCTCTTGGACATTTACCACGTGCAGGAAAATGTGCCAGATCTTCAGGCAAATCCGCTGCAAACGCGGCTCGTTCAGGGTGTGAACGAAGCTCAGCATGGCGATGATCTTGAAGCGAAACTGGGTCACGTGCTGCGAGCCCACGAAGCGCATGATCTGCCCCAGGCTGTACAGGGTCTCCTCTTTAAGGGGTTTCTCGAAGGAGGGCTCGCTGAGGCAGCTCTCGAAGTAGGCGATGACGCCCAGGAAACGCTCCGCTATAAACGTGGCAAACTCGGCATTGGCCGCCTGACTGGACAGTTCCACGGAACCAGAGGAGCCTCCGCCCGTAAACTGCAGCAGGCTCTGGAAGGAGCGCATGACAAAGGTGGGATTGCGGTTGAAATAGATCAGCAATTCGGCCACCGTTTGCTGGCGAGGAAAAAACAAGAATTAATAGATGTTAATAATACATAACAACTTGGGATTACTCATGAGTTTTTAAAGAAAATGATAGATGGTGAATTTGACGAAAATTAAGTCGGTCAAAATAATAGTAGTGCAATTTTTGACAAATTATCACAGCCAAAAAAAACAAGTAAAAAAGCTACGGTCGACTGTGCTCGACTGTGAGATACCCGGTACCTAAACGTTTGCGCTTCACACTAAAAGCAATTTAAAATTGTACATAAATTATAATAGTCTACTTCGATACTTCTAAAAATAAATCGCATCTCGAATTAGCTCCCGATTTAAACAATTTAATGTCATACTTAAATATGAATGATACACGGCGTCAAAAAATTAATTATGTTATTTTTTGTAATTTCTTGCTATATTCGAATGCGCCACCTGTCGGCTATAGCTTGCAACAGCAGTGCCTTAGGGCGGTGTGTTACAATTCTAACCTTATTGCTAATATCTCCCATGTTTATCATTCGATTTTACTGATATTTTCAGAAAACGTCCATTTTATTTTATTCATTTATTGTATCTATTAACTTTAACCCGAAAATAACGAGTATAGCTTATTTTACGTTTTTTATGATTTTTGAGTGCGGCAGTGGGCGGGGCCAAATTTTAAAACAAACTTGATCTGCGTGTAACAGGCTCCAATGTTGTCACCAAATTTGGTAACTCTAGCTCTTATAGTCTCTGAGATCTGTTGTTTCACACGGACGGACAGACGGACAGACGGACATGGCTAAATCGATTCCGCTGGTGATGCTGATCAAGAATATATATACTTTATGGGGTCGGAGATGCCTCCTTCTTCCTGTTACATACAATCTCGGTTGGCACTAACCCATAATACCCTTGTACCCTATGGGTACCGGGTATAACAATTTAGGAATACCTGATTGATTGATTATTATATGTAGATCCATTTATAAGGATTTTTGTAATATTTGGTTGAATATCCTTTATAATCAATAAGGACTTCTCCGCGATTTTCCATGGAATCAACTGAATTTTGAAATACTTCATAGAAAAAACTTTTCCACATCTTCCTATGTTGAAAATTGTTGAATGGTTCTATTTTCGAGACTTATCTCTGAATGTCACACCAAATAAAATCTCAATCAAATCTCTCCAATTCCCAGAGGCGCAACCCTGCTACGACCGAATGTGCTAATTCTACAAGATGCATCGGCGAAGGTACATTTGTAATCAATCGTTTCTCCAGCTGTTAGAACACAGGACTGTAATGGGACGTTGTTTTTGTTCCTGCCTGTCAAAGCTTCGGCAATCGTTCGGCTTATATTATTTTGCTTTGTTATACCAATTCTGTGTTCGGCACCTGCGACTGTGTGTGTTTGTGTAAATATATTTTTATATATAATTTTGTCTTTTTCATCTGACACTTTACTATTTGCAAGTATAAGTGTGTGTCGGGAGTGTTTGAAAAGGAATTTATTCAAGTTTTTATAACGATTTAGTGAGTTTTGAAAGTGTATAATGTTCAAAAGAGGCTTTAGCAAACATAATATACGGCGGCTGACCGATCATCACACAGAACATTCTGATTTTTAATTGATCAATTTCTAATTGTTTTTCTTACGTGTAGATGCAGTTAAAGAAGATGGGTTGAACGACAGATGCTACAATATTGGGGTGCGCCTAAAACCAACAATGGTCGTATTGCTAACAAAATTCGATGAAAAAGCAAAAAGTAATGAACAAATATATACTTTCAGTAAAAAATAATAAAATATTGATACAATTGTATGCGGAATATCTTTTATTTTGCTAGAAATATAAAACTATTTCCAGTCGGTTCAATCTGCATTACAATCCTATATACGTGGTATACCAGTCAGTAAAACATCTGCATTACAATTCTATATGCAACAGTATATAGGACGGTAATACAGCACGAAGTGTGCTCGGCTAATCGTATACTTGCTCGATTCAAAGTAGGCGATTTTGAAGGCATACTAGCAGAAAAGGTGGCCAAGCTTTTGGAAAAGTAAAGCATGTTGTAGTATGAATGCGAATGCTTACTGCATTCGAAGTATGACAGATGTAATCGATTCTCGAAGCCAAATTCGCGCCACTGGGTTATGATGTTTGCCTGGTTGGCTGTAAATCACTCATTGTTCAATTTACTCCTATTTGCTGGATCGTTGTCCTGCTCAAACACCCAAACAAGTGGCATATCCTTTGAGGCATATAGTAGCATCACAACGGCTTAGAATTTGGCTTACCTCCATGGTACGCAAAGCTCGCCTAAGTCATAACTGACGAAAGACCGTACCTAACCGTTTTGCAAGTATATTTAGGGAAAATTGTCTTGAGGATGGTCGTCTTAAATCTTTTTTTCAAGGGTCAGTTTAGATATTCTATTAGATATTTTTTCAAGTTTGTCAGGTTGTTTTATTGTTACCAAAGGCCCTTTTCTGGGACTTTTTGTCATAAGGGCATTCTCTCTAAGACATCTTTCTTTTTCCAGGTTTTCATAGATTTTCCAGTTTTTCTTAAGGCTGCAGAAGACATAAATGGATTATGCTTCGACTGCTCGTTTTTTTGTACAGATTCATATCTAATCGCATATCTGATCATTTTAGATGAGCATCTAATAATTTAGAGCACTTTGACGTAGTTTTTTCTTTCAGATATAAACTTTTTAATCCGATTTTTACTCTCGGCAGTAATGTATTTTCCACGTTCCATACTGTCAGGACAAAATATAAGCAAAGGATCTAGAAACGCTAACATCCTAAAGTATTGTTTAAGACCAAAAACCTTAAGAAAAGTCTAGTAAATAAAATAATTTGACTAATTATTTTGACTGCGCCAAAAACGTGCTAAATTTGGAATTATTGCGAAAAATAGTAGATAGAGATCTGGTAAAACTACATCACTATATACATATGTATACTGGGAGAGCAGATTCTGAAAATTACTAATGTGAAGAAATCAGTGGATTCGTTAACGCATTGGGGAGATAAAACACTTTACTAGACCAGCAATATTATTTTGACCGCAACTGTAGCATTAAGGTACAAATCCTCACCTTCACATCGGCATTCATTAGCTGCTGCAGGCTGGACCTGGTGCAGCTGACCACCAGCTCAATGCAGCTATTGGCCAGCTCTGGCTCCTCCGTAAGATAGACATGCGTGTAGATCCTCAGGAAGGAGGTGGAGAACAAGGTGGCAATGGGCTTGCGCAACTGTTTGGCTATCAGAACCAGCACGCCCTTGCAGCGCGGCTCCACAATGCAGTGGGGCAGGACCATGGCTGTGAGGAAGCGATGATACTTGCAGGTAAACTCCTGGACGCAAGAGAAGCCCAGCATTTTGGTGAGCTAGCGAAAGGGAAGAGGAGGATTACTAAGAGTTCAAGGAGTTCCAGGAGTTGCGGAGACTCTACCCACCGCCCTTAGGGACCTGGTAAAGCGCACGCCATCCGTGAGATAGGCGGCGAGGGCCAGGCGTATGACCAAGTCGAGGGCATCCCGCCTGTACCAGTTCCACAGGTTAATCGTCTGCACTCCGTGGCGGGCACACATCTCGCTGGCGCCCAGCACAGCCTCCTGGGCCACCAGAGAGTGGGTGTGCACCAGGAAGAAGAAGGTCATCTTAAACCAATAAAAGAGCCAGATTTCCTCGATTTCGGGATCAGCAGCAGAGGCTATCACGATGCGCAGCATATTCCGCTGCGAGGCCACGTTTTGATCAGCCAGGGGCTGGGCCAGCAAGGCCTTAATGGAGTCCAGGACAAAGCTGGCCAGGCTCTGCATGAAGTCGGGCGCAGCAGCACACAGGGCAGGCACCAGGAGACGGAAGCTATTCGGATTTAAAGCCTCCAAAGATCTCGTTTCCTCGCCAAGCAGCCTTAGTAGCATTTTTGGCTCTAGCCCCAGCATATCCAAATGGCACAAAATAAATGAGAAATCGGGTTGGAAGAGCAAGCCCCTGGCTATCAGCTCGAGCGTAGGGCCCGAGAAGTTCAGCTTGGCCGCTGATTGCTTGCATTTTCCCAGATAAATCCCCGCTGGCAGCTTCTCCGGCACGGGTCTGCACTTGGAGCAATACAACTCGATTCCATCCCGGGTCCTAAAGGCAAACTGGGAGGAGCAGAGCAGCAGACGCAGCACCAGGTGACGCCTCTTCGGGCTCTCGATAGAGGGCAAGGCCTTGAGCAGCTGCTCCGGCTTGAGGTAGCCCGCTATGTACAGCTGAGGAATATGGTCATAGAACCCCTCCTTCTGGAAGAGACTCACATGGTGCTGGGCATAGAACGATTGCAGCTGGGTGTGGGCACTCGAGGGGGTCGTCTCCAGGCGAATGGCGCACAGCTGGCCCAGCTCCAGGTGGCTCTGGAGGATCGAGAGCAACTGGTGCTGAGTGGGCGACTTCAGCGCGTAGCGAATGCTTGAGACTTGCATCAGCAGCGAGCAGATCTCCAGGAAGGCGGGACACTTGGCCTGCTGCTCCACCAGCTGCATCCCTAAGTTATTCCAGTTGATATCCGCGGCCTTGGGCAGCTCCCCCTGCAGCGGCAGCTTGGCCAATACCTTGGCACTCAGCCTTGGCGCCTCCTGTTCAGCTATCTTGAGCTGGCTCTGGGCCAGGAGGAGCTGTTCCAGCTGCTTGAGGGCCCGCAGGATGGCCACCATTAAGCGTCGCTCATCAGACGTGGGGGCTTCCCTTTTCTGCAGGATGGGAACGATGCCCTCACGGATCAAGGCCTCTACAATGGAGGTCCGCGTGCCAGGATGCTTGAGAGCCAAAAGGGCCAACAGGGGCAGTAGGTGGGCTGGATGCGAGCGCCAATGGCTCAGCACGAGCTGCTGCAAGTGCTCCAGTTGCTCCGGCGAGGGTGAGGCGTGCTCCAGCTGGCCCTGGATGTAGTTACTCACTCCCTCCAGCAGTTTCTCCAGCTCCACGCTGGCGGTCAAGCTGAGAAGCTCATTCAGAAGGAGATAGCCCAGCTGGAGCGCCTGCTGACCCCGGAGCTGCAGCTGCAGGACGAGCAGCAGTTGCTCCGTGGCCACCGATAGCTGTTTGACCTCCTGCTGCGTCGCACAGCCCATCTCCAGCCACTTGGACACCATGGACCACATGATGGTCAGCGCCTCGAGCGTTAGCTGGGCATAATGGGCCACATCCGGATCGGTTAGCCAACTGTGGGCCGACTGTGACTGCAGGACACTGTGGCAATAATCCAAACTGGCCAGCTTGGCCTCCAGGTCGCACTCCTTGAGTATGTGCAGGGCCTGCCGCAGGCTGCCCGAGAAGATGCCCGGGTGCGTGGCATGGCCGATGAGATGGGCGTGCTGCAGCACCGTCAGCAGGCTCTTGGCGTACGAGTCGGCCTTTTCCACCGGCAGCTGGATGTTCTCGAAGGCACAGTGCGGATCAAACTCCTGAAGGCAGGCCACATCGCATTTAAAAATTTCGAGGCACAGGCTCTGGTTGTGGTCGCGCCTGAAGTCCAGGCCACTCAGTTGCAGGTGCAACTCCTGCAGGGCCTCTATGTAGGCCAGGACAAGGCGCTCGTACAGCTTGGGGTGATTGGAACAGCAGGAGCTAAGGATTTTCCTCTGCAGATTGATGCACTGACTGCGGCGGAAGGACATGCTTTAAGCGGACATCAAGACGGACAATGGACTTCCACACCCTCACCTGCCATCGCCAGCCTTACTCAGGCATCTAGCCAGCTTGTTGAGCAGCCAGAGAAGGAAGGTGTCCTGGAATTTGTTGTTCAGCTCCCGCACCAGCGAGCAACTTATCAGGCTCGGCTCCTGGCACAGTATGTCCTCGATAACCGTGTACACCTGGGCCAAGTGGGCACCGTTGCGATTGACATGGTTGTACAGCAACTTCCACATGTCCTTCCGCTGGTTGGACATGGCGTTAAATTCTGCTTCGGAAGCCAACTCAAATCAAATTAAAAGTGAAATAAATCAAAGCAAAAAAGAGCGCTAGGGAGACTATTTTGACCGGCGTCAGTGTGCCCGCCCCTTCGTACTAAGAAATGCCATGAACTTGGTTACGGAATGTACCGTTGCTACTTGAAATCCAAAATGCTAAATTTATACCAAATACTAGGTGTAAAAACTATGTGGTGACAAAAATGTATGATAAAAACTTGCAAGTGCATTTAATTGTTTCTTAGAAAAATACTTGCTTATGTTGGGTTTTTTCTGCCAAATGGGTATAGAATTAGTGACGTAATATAGTTTCGGACTATACGCTAATAAAAATACAAACTAAAATCAAGCGTAATACCCTGATTAGACCACCGTTCAAAATCGGCATTTCACACTGAGCCCGAGATAATGCAAAACCAGTGGAACAGACTAGAATTACAGTGCTCCTTCCAAAATGCTGTATATATATAAATAAGGCCTGATTTTAATTATTTTTATTATTTCGCTGTTATGGACTGAACCCTGTACAGGGTTGTTCTTTGGGATTAAAAAAAAAAATTCCAAAAACGCCAAGTATAAAAATCATCTAAATGTACATAAATATACTGAATGCCAAAAGCATTTTTCAGTATTTTTTTCACAAAAATTTAAAATACCAGAAAGATAAAAGATAACGCAAGAGTCCCATTCTAGCATGCGTTACTCGTACGGAAAATAGAGTGGTGATGCGATGATCGGGAATGAGCTAGATGTTTCGTTCGTGTAAAAATGAATTTGAATTTGAACTAGTGGAAACGGGACATTATTATTTGCAAATACCAACATTCTGGATTTTGCAAATATCAGTTTACGGTCACCTCCGTATGCGGTCACACTAAAATTGAGAAAAACAAAATAAGTACAAAACATAAATAGACAAAAATAAAAAATTCGAATTCGTTAATGTAAAACAGTTTTCCCGAAGAAATGGAAGTGGAATACGACGACGCCTGGCAAAGCCGCGCCAAGGCGCAGTCCAACACAGAGGTAAATCGGAGGAAAAACGCCGAAACGACGCCGTTGTGTTTACTTAAGCAATCCCCCCCAAGGGGAGTGGGGGGGACTAGCTCTAAAGGGAATATAATAATGTAAACACCGCGGCATTCGGTACAATTGCTAATAATAATAGTTCATTCAACTCTTCAATCGCAGGAAACGCACGAGGACAACCCGCAGAAGACGATACAGGAATGCCTGGAGAAGTTCCTCACGCCGGACTACATCATGGAGCCGGGCATATTCACACAGCTGAAGCGCTACTTCCAGTCGGGCGGCTCGCCCGAAGAGGTGATTTCAATGCTCTCGGAGAATTACAAGGCTGTCGCCCAGATGGCCAACCTGCTCGCCGAGTGGCTCATTCTGGCCGGCGTCAAGGTGACCGAGGTGCAGGCCATGGTGGAGAACCATCTGAAGGAGATGATACTCAAGTCGTTTGATCCGAAGAAGGCCGACACCATTTTCACCGAGGAGGGCGAGACGCCCGACTGGCTCACCGAAATGATAGACCATTACACGTGGCGGTCGCTGATCTACCGGCTGGCCGAGGAATACCCCGACTGCCTGATGCTCAACTTCACCATCAAGCTTATCTCGGACGCGGGCTTCCAGAGCGAAATCACCTCCATCTCGACGGCGGCCCAGCAAATCGAGGTCTTCTCGCGCGTGCTCAAGACCTCCATAGTGAAGTTTCTCAACAATCCGGACGATGTGCACGGCGCCATCCAGGAGTGTGCCCGCATGGTGTGTCACGGCCAGCACACGTATGTCTACTCGCAGGTGCTGATCCAGGTGCTTAGCCAGGAGCAGAAGGGTGGCTTCAATATGAAGCGCCTCTCCCAGGAGATCATCAAGTACGCCCTACAAAAGTGAGTATTTTACGCTCTGGATGCGTTGTGACACCCGTAAAGCCTCATTTCCATTAGCAACCAGAATGTCACGCCCATAACGATGGCCCTGAACGGCTCGGCGGTGTACCCGCAGGCCTGCCAGGCCTTAACCTCCATGCTGACCCGCAACACGCTCAATCCCGCCGACATCACCGTGCTGTTCCGCAACTACTCGGGCTCCGATCCGCCGCCCATCGATCTCATACGCAATCCTCAGTTCCTGGAGCTACTGGTGGACGCGTTGTTCCGTTCCGGCGTCAAGATCAATCCCGAGCACAAGCCAAAGTACATGTTTTTGCTCGCGTACGCGTCGGCGGTCATTGACCAGCCGGCGAAGAAGCGGCCGATGACGGAGCGGACGCTGAACAAGGAGGAGCTGAAGAGCACAATACAGGCGATCGAGAAGGCGCATGCCATCTGCAACGTGGACCAGGGCTCCACGGAGCTCATAGCGGAGCTCCAGACGCTATACAACTGCATCAAGTGAGTTTCAGGAGGGAGACACACCTTATCACCTTATAGGTAGTTCCTGACACATTTCTGTGCTCTTCCAGGTATCCAGTGGTGGGCGTTGGCGTCATCCGTTGGATCGAGAATGTGGTAATGGAGCCATCCTACTTCAAGCTCTCCACGGACAGCTGCCCCACGCACTTGGCCGTTCTGGACGAGGTGGCCGCTGTGCATCCTACTCTGCAGCAGCAGATCCTGTTCCTGCTCATCCGCCTCTTCGAGTCCAAGCAGGACGAGCTGGAGATCCTCGTGCAGCTGGAGATGAAGAAGATGATACTGGACCGCATGGTCAACCTGCTAACCCGCGGCTGCGTCGTGCCCGTGCTCCGCTACATCAAGCAGTGCTGCGCCATTGAGGACACCGACATCTCCCTGATCCGATACTTTGTCACCGAGGTGCTAGAGACCATCACGCATCCCTATTCGCCGGAGTTCGTGCAGCTCTTCCTGCCGATGGTAGAGAACGAGGAGATCACGGGCACGATGCGCGGCGAGGGCGACAACGATCCGGTGAACGAGTTTATAGGTGAGCTTGCTTTTGAGTTTAGTGTGCGTTTTTCTAGCCTTACTGACTCTTTCTTTGTTTTAGTTTTCTGCAAGGCGCACTACACCACCGTATAGCAAGTGAAACTTAAATTAACTGTGTACGTTTCCTAGGCATTAAGGTCGAAGTTTTTAGGGTTAAGTAAAAAGTCCATTTAACCATTAAGGGCCGGTTTCTACCCTCCCTGTCAAAATTTCCCGGCCAGATAAAGCTCCGACTAAGAAAATTTGGTTCTCTTTCGTGTTAAATTTGAGAGTACATTTTAATCTTTTTCGGTCCGTAAATAAAAATATGGTTTTCGATAGCCAATTGAAGAAGATAAAAATATGTACATCACGTTTGAGTGATTCCGATGCCAAAGCAACCGTGAATTTGCGCCTTGTAGCACAATTCGATGCTTTGCAGCACTAATCGTTAGTTCGAAGAGTAGTTAATAGCAATATATTATTCTTTTACGATCAGATACATTTTAGGAGATGAGAAAACCGATTAGGTTTACGATAAGTTTATCTAATGGTTTTATTTTCCGGACAGATAGCTGCCAGGCACTTTGACAGTGAGGGCAGTAACCGGCCCTAAGTAATTATTTCTTCAAATTGTAATTGTATTATAAACTTTTCAGGGATCGTAACAGTTATAATTTTTAAAAAACAAATTGTAAAATAAGAGTTATTTTTGATTAAAAAAAAATTATTGCAAATTAACTGTTATTTTTGATTTAAAAAGAAAGTAAAAAATAATTCTTATTTTTAAATTTGTATTATCCATTTAACTTTTTTAAATCGTAACTCTTATTTGAAATTTTTATTTTAAAAAATCGAAAATAACTGTATAATTGGTATAACTTTTAAACCGGAAAGATCAAACGATATCTTCAATCTACGTCTCAATACCTTTTGTTTAATGAACATACATGAACATGCATGTATGAATTTGTACCAAATGACATATACATAAATATGTACATAAAAGCATATCACATATGCTTTTGAATATATCTTTCTATCTTTCAAATATACCGGCCCGTTCAAAAGTTATAGAAATTCAATTTTTAAAATAAAAATTGGAAAATAACCGTTATCTTCGATTTATCAAAATAAAAATTACAAATAAGAGTTATGATTACACTTTTATATAAAAATTGAAAAATAAAAATGATTTTGTACTTCTTTATTAAAAATAACAGTTATAAAGGATTAAAAAAATAAAAATTGCATATATAAAAATGTATCCTATTTCTGCAAAGTCCTTCCAAAATTTTCCTGTCGTCGCGGTCATTTTTTTTTGGGTCAAATTTTTACTTATTTCATAACTGTCATTTGCGATCCCTGAAACTTTTAGTGGAAATATGGACTAAATTGTGTTAGTTGAATCCCATTTTCACCCAATTTAAATTGAAAAAACTTCCAACCGATTGTATAGTTTACATCATTTTATTGCAACCAATAAACATGCATACCTCTTTGCAAAAGCCCTCAAATCGAGCTTGAATGCGTGTTCAATGGATCTATTATGGAGTTTTCGAATGGTTTAAAAACTCGCTAAAAAAACCTTAAAATGTATTACAAAAAAAAGAAAGGAAACATAAACGGCCTTAGTTCCACCTCGCGCGTGATCTATGCACCTCCAATATAAATATTTACACATTTCGTTCGTTGAGCACGCCGCTCTCTTGCTCGGCTGTTGTCGTATTTTAGTTATAGTGCCCAAGTATGGCCTCTAAGTAAGTCTGTGGCTTGCTAATCTTGATCATTGTTAATCCTACCAATTGTAAAAACAAAACAAATTTGTCAGGAGACGGGGACGGAGCGAAATCAGAGTCGAGGAACAGCAGGCACAACGGGCACACCCACCCAGTGCTGGTGATCCTCAAGACCGATTTGCACACACACACACTTTAGAAAATGTCTTTGGTATGGGAAGATCTCTCTTTCTCTCTCTAGGTCGATGTTTGGCGCCTTAAACGCTCCGGGTTTTCAGTTTTCGCTGGCAAAAAAAACAGGGATGCCATAGAAATCGTTGTGCATTTCGAAATTTTTGTTTAAATTAGCTCGAAAATTTTAGGAATTGGCCTGCCTTAACACACCTCTTTAATTAATTTCGTTTTTCAAGCGATTCCGGTGGCCCCTGCTAAATAAATATAGTTTTTTAGGAAGCAATTGAAATCGCTTGCGAAAGGGGTAGCTAAACTATGTTATATTAGCTAGATCTTTATTTCTTTCTCTAGGCCGATGCTTGTTTGTCGAAAAGGCGCCTCAAACGCTCCGGGTTTTTAGTTTTCCCAAGCGTAAAAACAGGGATGCCATAGAAATCACTGTGTATTGCGAAATAGTTTAAAATGCGGTCGAAAAGTAGGCTCAAGTAGGCAAAGTGACATTTTCAAGGAATTGGCCTGCCCTAGCACACCTTTTTAATTAATTTCATCTTTCAAGCAATTCCAGTGGCTTCCCTGCTAAATGAATATTGTTTTTTAGGAAGCGAATGAAATCGCTTGCGAAAGGGGAAGGGGGCCGGAGCATGACGACGCCTCTGATAGCTAATCTAGGCTATATTTGTATGTAGTTGGATGTGTGTGCGCGTTGATGCATATGTATGCTTTGGTTGGCAGCATTAAGTACTTTTTGGCTAACTACAAATAGTTGTTATTCAGTTGTTCTTCTTCACGTCCTTGCTATCGCCATCCTTGGCCTGTCCGCGGCCCAGGATCTTCGCCAGGCTATCCCAAATGCCGCCAAAGAAGATGGCACAGCATAGATTCTCCAGCGGCAGGAAGGGATCGTGGATGCCCAGCAGGATGGAGGACAGCTTAAAGTAGACCAGGAAAATGACGATGCCGAAGTAAACCAGTGCATGCGGTGCCGAGATCCAGTCGGTCTTCTTGTCCAGCACAAAGATAATAGACGCCAACAACGATGCCTTGGTGTAGCTGAACAGGAGAGGGAGGAGCAAGTGAATGAGAACAGGATTAAATCCAGGACTCGGCGTACTCACAAGCTTGGCTGCATGAACTCCATGGCCGTCGGGGTCCACGCTCCTCGAATCAGACGCTCGATCAGCTTGGTGAAGCCCGCTCCGTTGCCCTTCAAGGTGCCAATGATGATCATGATTATCCAGGCATTGGGATACAGCTTGGCCGCATGTCCCACGCCGTCGTACACCTTTTTTGCCCTGTATATCTCCTTCATGGCACTGGCCACGATCTTCACGGGCAGGAACTTGGCCACCTTGTAGCCAATATCGAAAGGCGTGTAGAACACAACGTACCTGGGCACAGGGATTTGGTATTGGGTATTGGGTTTTGGGTATTAAGTAAGCAAGGAGATCGGGAGCGGAGATCGGTGAGTACATACCACACGGCAGTGCCAACTAGGAGCTGGCCGGTGTTCTTGAGCGGAGCCAGTATCGGCTCGCCCAGCAAGCCGTTGGCCACCATGCCGCCGGCGAAGATCACCAGCATGGTGGAGAGCCAGCAGGCGAGAGGATGTTTCCGCGAGAACGCCTGCGCATTGGCGCCCAAATCCTCGCGCACGGCCAGTGCGGCTAGCAGACTGTGAGCGATGTCGAAGAACGGAAACATTTTCAGCTTAATGACCTGGTTGGCCACGTCCAAAAATGCTTCCGGGTCCATGATCACAGCCTTTTTTGTGTCCTGCCTTCACGGGTGATAATCTAAAGGGGTACAAAAATTGTAAAGGTTGTATTTGATTTGAAATCTATGATATTCTTTGCCGCTATTTCTGGTTAGTATTTCGAAATTTGACAAAAATCGTTGTGTTTTTATTAAAAATTACACCTTTGATACAAATATTATAAGGAAGGCTACATTTTAAAACTATTTTTCGCAAAACAACTCGAGATAGAATAAAAATAATATATACACCTAAAGAATTCAACAATTGCCCACTGTGTATGATATGATGTACACATGTATGTAAGTTACATAATAACAATGCTTGCTCTAATATTTTGAATATTATCGGAAATATCGTGTTACAGCCAAATATTACTGGTACCTAGTTTTAGGTACTTTTGCATTAGGGTACGTAACAGATACTAGGCCTGTTCGATTCGTCGTGGCTTCGATCGAATGCAGATACTAACGATTCGCGGGCTGATTTTCAAATTCAATTGATGCTGATGCTTCTGGCTGATTGAACTGCAGTTCGGGCGGGCGGGATGTGGCGTGTGGATGTGGAAGTTGTCGGATTGTGTGTTTTCATGTAGACGAAACATAGAAACAAATTCGAATAAAATTTGTCGCTGTTTTTGCCGCAGCTCCAAAAATAAATTTCGCTAATGAATCGGTGAGGGCTGTTAAAAGAAGCGCGCCGGGTCGGGCCAAACACATGTACGAACGATGGTTCACATCTGCACAGTGGTGGCCAATATGCTAGCACCACCGATCATCCTGCAGTTGAGCATTATTTTGTACACGAATATTTACGTAAGTAAAATAGGAATATACCTGGCCAGAAATATACTTTGTATATTAAATGCGTTTATTTTAAAACATACAGCACATTATAATCAGCTGTTCCGTTGCTTCATTTAATTTGTATTTGCTCGATATTAATAAATATACACAATAAAATAAATACAAAATAATAGTTTTGATTCGCAGTTCTAATATCGTAGCCACAACTGTGTTATCTTGCGTGCATATGTAAAATATACATACATACACACAGATGTATGTGCCTTATGGCTATTTTCGAGTGGCGTACATTTGGAGAGATGTATCTGTTCATGCATAGGTAGATAGATGTACGGACGTATGACAAAGATCCGGATAATAACATTACAGTACTATTATGCATCTGAGCAGTTAACGTTTACCGTTAACATCCAGACACCACACACACACACTAACAAAGCGCGGTCCCCAACGTATGCGGATAAATTAATAAAAATAACCAACCAGTGAATTACCTACGTCTAACACACGAGCAACGGATAACGGATAGCAGAGTGCAGCACGAGCACGAGGAGACTGGGCCAGGCCAGGTCCGTAATCCGTATATTTCACGCTCGCTGCCTATTTTCTGCTCTCGAGAACATGTTATATATTTAGAATTCCCCACTTCTCGGAGAACCACAAGCTCTCGCTCTGTGCGGTGGAGCACCCCCTCCAGTGTGGCTGCGGCTCCCCCATTCAAATATGACAAAATGCTCTGTTAAATGTACTACATATATTATATATAAAATTATCTTAATAATGCTTTATCAGCGAGCAAGCTAACAAAAAACAGAGCGAGGCACACACGAAGAAATTCCAAAATGGCATCAGGCGCAGGCTCCGAAATTCTCTTAATGGGGGTTCTGAGAATGAAGCTGTATATTATTTTAGAATCAGATATATTTCGACTGAATCAAAACTTGGTATAAAACATAAATAACTAGGTACTAAAATGGCTGTTTTCTAAAATAACAGTATTAGCTTGTGGTCGAAAATTCAAAAATTCGTGAATTGGAAAAAAAGCTCCTTTACTTTCTTGGTATGTTTTTGTTAGTTTTGGTATTTTTGGAAAAATGAAAATAATACACAAAGTGTATTTCTTATCGATAAATCCGCGGTCACACTGGGGCTAAATAAAAAAAATTATTTGGTGTCTGGAATTGGTCATTTGGACGTACGTGTCTCCGTTGAAGTTAGCTCTTTATTTACTAGCAACATGTTGGCCAAGTCCATTCTATCGGTCGCGGCTTGTGCCCTGCTGATGCTCGCTCTCCTGCCCGCTGCCCACGCGGCCCAGGAGGAGAACTCCAGCGCCGGCAAGCAGGCGGAGAAGCAGTTCGCCGTGGAGCTGGACCCGGAGACCTTTGATGAAGCTGTTGCCGGCAACAACGTCTTTGTCAAGTTCTTTGCGCCCTGGTAAGTAGTAGCAGTTGACTTCCGCTTCCCCCGTTCCGCGTCCATGTCCATATTCAATTTCGATTTCAATTCAACTTGTGCCGGCGAATCGCAGCGGTCCACATCGTGACCAAGCCACGCACACATATTCACCGGTCGTGTTCCGGCCTTTGCTTTGGCTGATTTCGCCGCGAATTTCGCAAGGTTTGCCAAAAATGGGAGTTTTAACTTTTATTTATTGTTCCACATTCATCATTTTGATGTGCTAAAAAACATAGTTTTGTATGAGTGTTGGAAAAGCGAAAAAATTATACATCAAAATGCTGAGTCTCGTTCAATTTGCTTTAAAATCTGACAAAATCTTTGTTTTTATAGGGAATACTGAGACCATGAACAGCGTTTCCTCCACTCAAATACCTATGTTCTTCCTTTATTTTCCTATAATATATTGGGTTTTAACACATATTTAAGAAAGAAGATATTGCACATAATCCCATATTCTTTTATTGGCGATTATGAAACTGGAAACATCTTTCTTTTCTTTTAATGCTAATATAGGTACACTCGCAATTTTGGCCACGTAAATGGGTGCTAGTGTTGGTTTTTATGCCGCTTGTTGTATGTTTCTCCTTGCGGCAATACCATAATATCTGCTGGTGTAACCCTAGCCCCGATTTGGGTAGATCCGCGCAACTGAAGAGATTCGTCATGGGTCTGCAATCGAGAGGCACGTTCACTGATAAGACGATCACAGGGGCTTTGTGTTCCCAGAACCCCCTGTCCCTGTCCCTGCCTCTTGATTGACACACTAAGCACTGTGGCGCTGTGGTCACTGCTCCCCCTTCGTTCTCTGCCTCATCACCGCCATAGGATCTAATCTTTGTCTTTGGGCTAATTTGATTGGGTTCAATTATGTTGCTAGGAAGTGGTCTTCGCGGGGCGATTAGAGGCGACAGGGAAGGAGGGAGGGAACTTGAACTGCGACTCACTTGGCATTAGTAGCAGGTGATAAACTCTTTGTTCGGCACAAAACAGAGCACAATGCCTTATCACGGCTCATTGTTTTGACCGCCATTGTATGCAGCCACCAGATTGATTATCGATTCCGCCATTTTCGCCATTACAAAATGTATTGATAGTGATTAAAGTGAAGTTCAAGATGTTTAATAAGTCTATATTAATATAGACTTTAAGAGTTTATTCTGAATACAAAAGCAAAAGTCACAAATGCCGATGCGGCGGCTCTTTACGTCCTGTTTTGCTCACACACTCTTCTGTCTGTCTGGTTGGCGACCTTAAGGGGCTCCGAGCTTGGCACACAGTGCCCGACCCTGGTTTATATATTATTAAATACTTAACTTAATTAAATACTTAACCAACAGGTGCGGTCACTGCAAGCGCCTGCAGCCACTGTGGGAGCAGCTGGCGGAGATCATGAATGTGGACGAGCCAAAGGTGATTATCGCCAAGGTGGACTGCACCAAGCACCAGGTCCTGTGCGGCACTCACCAGGTAACCGGCTATCCCACGCTGCGCCTCTTCAAGCTGGGCGAGGAAGAGTCCGTCAAATTTAAGGGCACTCGCGACTTGCCCGCCATCACGGACTTCATTAACCAGGAACTGAACACACCGGCCGAGGCGGATCTGGGTGAGGCGGCTAAGCGTGAGGAGGTGGGCGAGAACCCCAACCTGGGCAAGGTGGTGGACCTTACCGAGGACACCTTCGCCAAGCATGTGTCCAGCGGCAACCACTTTGTCAAGTTCTTTGCTCCCTGGTGCAGTCATTGTCAGGTAATTAGCATGTGAACCTTTTCCCATTAAATACAAAGGATAATTCGTTCAAATCACAATTAAACCTCATAATTAACCAATTATATTCCCAATTGGCAGCGCCTGGCCCCCACCTGGGAGACCCTGGCCAAGGAGCTGGTGCAGGAGCCCGCCGTTACCATCTCGAAGATCGACTGCACCCAGTTCCGTTCCATTTGCCAGGACTTTGAGGTGAAGGGATATCCCACGCTGCTCTGGATCGAGGACGGCAAGAAGATTGAGAAGTACTCCGGCTCCCGCGACCTCTCCACCCTCAAGACATACGTGGAGAAGATGGTGGGTGTGCCGCTGGATAAGAGCGACGAGGAGAAGGCCGCCGGCGAGGAGGCCGCCAAGAACGAGGATGCCGCCGTGGCCGAGGAGGAGGCAGCAGCCAAGAAGCTGACCGCCCAGCAGCTGAGCGGCGAGGCGGAATTCGACGAGTCCATCGCCGATGGCGTGGCCTTCATCAAGTTCTATGCCCCGTGGTGCGGACACTGTCAGAAGCTGCAGCCCACCTGGGAGCAACTGGCCACGGAGACGCACCAGGCCCACCCAACGGGCGTAAAGATCGCCAAGGTGGACTGCACGGCGCCGGAGAACAAGCAGGTGTGCATCGACCAGCAGGTAGAGGGCTACCCCACGCTATTCCTCTACAAGAATGGCCAGCGCCAGAACGAGTACGAGGGCAGTCGCTCACTCCCGGAGCTGCATTCCTACCTGAAGAAGTTCCTCGGGCACGACGAGCTCTAAGGAGGATCAGGAGGAGCAGCAGCAGGAGCAGTCGTATGAACAAAATCGCCCGCCAAACTAAACTAATCTTAAAACGTAATGTTTTTCCCCACGTTCAACCAATCAAACCAGCAGAAAGAAGCCTCTGTGAGGAGCCCGCATTTACACAGTATCCAACATCCAACATCGAAGCGACGGCGTGCGACTAGCTGGAATAGAAGTCATCCATTTTGTTGTGATCTTAGTTCCCGTTCCCCGCTCTGTGTTCAAGCCTGCGCCCTTTTTACCGGGGCTTGGCTCGTTTCCCCCTTTTTATGTTTTATATTTAAGAATTTTTTAATTCAATGGGACCCAGGATGCAGGTGTGAGTGCGTAAAAAGGCCATTTAGCGAACATTTACTTCAGTTTATAACATAATATACTTGTTTTTGGTCAGCAGGCTACCTTTAAGTCATTCTTAGGAGAAATTGTCAAACACAATACAAATAAATATCAATTGGAAAACATATTTAATCAATAATAGCATTTTATTATCGAATCGAAGGCTAACAAAGGGTATTTATTTAGCCGCCTCTTTTTTTAAATAATTAAGCGTCAGGACAAGTGTTCGACTAGCAAATATATAAAACACAATTAACCAAAGTTGATGTTTTTTCAACCCACTTCTTGCCACATTTTTGGCATTGTTCTGTGTGTTTTTGTTTTTGGCACTGCACCTGAGCAATTACAGCGTCGTGATGACTGAAAAGCCAAATAATTGACGTTAATAAAAATTAAAATTATAGTTCAAACTTGGAAATACCCTTTAGATACCTTTAGGACACAATTTTTAATGTTAAAGTACCTATTTTAAATTTTAATATACCTATTTTAAATTTTAAAATACCTATTTTAAATGTAAAATGTTAAAAATTTAATAAAATTAATAAAAATTTGTATTGTTCCATGTAAAATGTAAAAACAATTTTGAAATTTGAATGAGCGACAAGGAACATCCTGTGGATTATAACACTAGCATTCTGTCGCCTTTCGATAGTGTCATCGCTGGCTGAGCGTGCCCCTGTTCGGTCGATTAGTCGAAGCGACTTACATACCTTTGGCCGTACAGCTGGGAAAAATCTATTCTCACTGCATCGATTTTTTTTCGATCTTTTAGATAAAAGGATTAGATTACGTTTCCAGAACAATCGTAAATCTTCACGTTTTTGTTCACCTTACGTTGTAGATCGTTACGTTTTTGTTTTGGATTTTGTAGGGGGAAATAATGACTATTTGAGATTTTTTAGGGGGAAAACAAAATTTTCATCTGGCAACACTGGCTCTATTAGGCCGGCCTGGTCACTCTGATAAGCAAAACTGCAATTCACGAAATTTTGCCAGACAATTTGTTAATTTGTTAAGCGTTTCGTGAGAGTGTAAGGAATCCAAGTGCAAGATGACCGTGACCGCCACGCCACTGCCCGACAATATGCGGGTGAAAGCCCTCTCCGACTACAGAAAGAAGCTGCTGGAGCACAAGGAGATCGAGGGGCGACTCAAAGAAAGTACGTACACAGCCGCCGGTCTCTTTAGTTAATTGTCGAATCCTCACCGTTTGCTCCGTATTTCAGAGCGCGAGGAGATCAAGGAGCTCACCAAGCTGTATGACAAGTCGGAGAACGACCTCAAGGCGCTGCAGAGCGTGGGCCAGATTGTGGGCGAAGTGCTGAAGCAGCTCACCGAGGATAAATGTGAGATTCCGGCTTCCCGTGGGGTGTTATATGTGTTTTTTACGTGCTGCCTTTGTCTTCCAGTCATCGTGAAGGCCACGAATGGACCCCGCTACGTGGTCGGGTGCCGCCGACAACTGGACAAGGCAAAGCTGAAGTCCGGCACCCGTGTGGCCCTCGACATGACCACTCTGACCATTATGCGCTATCTGCCACGCGAGGTGGACCCGCTGGTCTACAACATGTCGCATGAGGACCCCGGCGATGTCACCTACTCGGCCATCGGCGGCCTCACCGAGCAGATCCGTGAGTTGCGCGAGGTGATCGAACTGCCGCTCCTCAACCCGGAGCTTTTCCTACGCGTCGGCATTACGCCGCCCAAGGGCTGCCTGCTCTACGGACCCCCGGGCACGGGCAAGACACTGCTGGCCCGCGCCGTGGCCTCCCAGCTGGACGCCAACTTCCTCAAGGTCGTGTCCTCGGCCATTGTGGACAAGTACATCGGCGAGAGTGCCCGCCTCATTCGCGAGATGTTCAACTATGCCCGCGACCACCAGCCCTGCATCATCTTTATGGATGAAATCGACGCCATCGGTGGACGGCGTTTCTCCGAGGGCACCTCGGCGGATCGTGAGATTCAGCGCACCCTGATGGAGCTGCTCAACCAGATGGACGGCTTCGATTCGCTCGGCCAGGTCAAGATGATCATGGCCACCAATCGGCCGGACACACTGGATCCCGCCCTGTTGCGTCCGGGTCGCCTGGACCGCAAGATCGAGATTCCACTGCCCAATGAGCAGGCCAGGTGAGTGGAACGTAAACACTGTTTTCTTGGCTCTTATCTGCGGCGAAAGTGCCTGATTTCCGAGTAGATATATCACCTGCAGGTGATTTATGCGACAGTCCTCCTTTCGATAAGATAGCTGCCTAAATGTCAGGCAAATTTATATAGATTCTGTGGGCTTACGCCTTATCGACGCAGGCTGGCAGAAAATGAGTCAGAAACCGAAGAACGCCCAGAAATACTCATTACTACATGCTTTTTGCATCCCTTTCAGATTGGAGATCCTCAAGATTCATGCCCTGAAGATCGCCAAGCACGGCGAGATCGATTACGAGGCCATTGTGAAGCTGTCGGACAACTTCAACGGCGCCGATCTGCGGAATGTGTGCACGGAGGCTGGTCTCTTTGCCATCCGGTGAGTGTGTGCAACAAGTCGGCGCCCCAGACCTTCCCTACGAACCTCCCTTTTCTTACTTCTTACCTCTTGCAGCGCCGAGCGGGAGTATGTCATCCAGGAGGACTTCATGAAGGCCGTGCGGAAGGTGTCGGACAACAAGAAGCTGGAAAGCAAGTTGGACTACAAGCCCGTCTAAGGGGGGGGACAGAGAGAGAGGAGAGGAGACCCCCGCGCCCGTAGAGTTAACCACAAGAGGATTTACACACATATACAGATATATATATTATGTCCAAGAAACAGGCCTGTCATACATAGTCCGTTGCTTTCTCCATACGCTAATATTAAATGCTATGTAAAGATACGAGTTTGGTTACTTTCATTTGGGTTTAGTTGCTCCTCTGCTGCTGCTGCTGCTCCTCGATGCGACGCTTCTTGCGCTCCAAGTAGTCGCTGACATTGTCGAATCGCTTCTTAAACCAAACGGACAGGTCCTCGGGCTGGAAGGGCACGCCGTTGGCATCCAATCCCTCCAGCACCATCTTCAGCCAGCCCTCTGGAACGCCGCTGGAATGCTGGCCAGTGCCACTGTCGTAAACCCGTACAGCCAGACGCTCGTTCTCCGCTCCTGTGACATAGATCCGGTTGGCGGTTAAAGTAAAGTTGCAAATATTCCAGGCGCCAGCCTCGGCGCGCACCATCTGTGAGGCCTTGATGGCCCAGGTCTCGCGGCCACTCCGCTCCAGACGGAACAGGGCCAGAGCGTCCTCGTGATCGTATAGTAGGACCGCTGCCTGGAAGACCTTGTCCGACTCCAGCTCACGCACCTGCATCCGCACTGCCGGAGCCGGCAGCTCGTGGACCAGCAGCTCCTTGCCTTCGATGAAGTTCCAAATGCGCAGAGTCTTGTCGCCCGAAGAGGAGGCAATGTGCCGATCGGTGAGCAGAGCCAGCCCCGACACGAACTCTCGGTGGCCGAGGCAATAGCTGTGAATGTCGAAGGTCGCGGGATAGTTGGTGACGCGTATCTTGTCATCCCGGTCGCAGGTAATGATGTGCTGCTGGTCCTCCGACCAAAGAATGTCATACACCACGCTCAAATGGCCGAGCAGGAGGCGTGGCGGAGCCTCCACCTCGACGCAATCGTACTGGTAGCAATCGCCCGTCTTGTCTGTGACCAAAATGGAGCTGCTGTCGCTGCAGAAGCGCAGGGCGCTGGCGGCGCGGGCCAGCGGCCGAGCGGACAGCAGTCGGGCGTGCTCCGGGCGGGCGCGGTAGAGCAACAGGGCCTTCTGCGCGCCGGACGTGGTCACGGCCAGCAGCTGTCCGTCCGGCGAGTAGCTCACATTTTGCACCGCCACCTCGGCCTTGAGGGCTGCTGACCCTGATCCGGATCCCGAGGCTGTTGCATCCTGCTGTTTGGCAGCTCCACCGCCACCCCCCGCAGCTGCAGTGCCGTCAGCTGCAGCGGCAGCAAGCTGTTGCTCCTGGCCCGGACCAGGACCAGTGGCTGGACAGGATCCAGGCTCGGGGGCCTTGAGACCGCACGTGGCGAGGTCAGGCGGTAGCTCGATCTCCTTAAAAATCTGCAAGTCGTCGGGGTTCACGAACAGCACCCTGCGGCCGTGGCCGACCACCAGCTCGGGCTCCGCGAAGAAAATCGTTGCCATGGCTCCTGCGTGTCGTCCGAAACGTCCTGCAGCGCCGCAAAATCACTACAAAGCTTTCAACGGGTGAGTGCCAGTGTTGCCAACTCTTCGGTCGTAAAAGAAGCTTAGCTAGCCTTTGAAAAAAAGCTATAATAAGCTACAAAATTGCGATGGTAGCTTGAAAAAATCTAGAGTTCGACAACGATACGGTTAAATATATCGGCAATATTTCCAGTCATTAAGTTGTTTAGCCGTATATGGAACATCCCAAATAAATAAGTACGGTTGTAAAAATATGTAAAAAGTACCCTATCAAAGATCAACATTTTAAAAAAATGTATATCAAATTAAATATGAATATATCTAGTATCTTTGATATATTCTTATTTCATGATTTTTTTCTTTTAAATCACCAATAATAATTCATATTATGTATTATTATATTCAGGGGCTTAGGAAGAGTTGAAGCATCGAAAACAAAAAACATACACGTAATAATAAAATTTAAACTTTTTTCATTTCAACTGATTAAATTTAGAAAAAATGATTGTAGGGAAACTTAACTCTGTCGACCTGAAATTTAAAATTTACTAATGTTATATTTTTTTGCGTTTTTTATATATTCTTCTTTTAGTTATTTCTTACATATTTGTTAGCTATTTATAGCTGTTTTCATAGAGTTGACAGCCTGCCTCAAATCGACTGTTAACAGAGCATTTAACATTCCGCTACCTTGGAATTGGTCGTGCCGGTTAGTTTGTCAGTCTGTTAGGAATGCGCAGAATTCAAAAAATAACTTTTCCGATAAATTTTTTAGGCTCTTCTTCTAAAAAAAAAAACAAATAATGGGACTACAAAACAAAATACTTCTACCGACTAATGTACACTCCATTGTTTTATTATCGAGGGTATTCAATGAAGGCATGATACCACTTCATTCATGTTCCATGCGCTTAACAGCACATGTTTGCACTAACAGAGAAGTTCTGGCACTGTTAAAAGCATTTCTGCGCACTCTATAATGCTAACCAGCGCACCCGCCAAATTGAAATTATAAAAAAAAGAAACAAAGTAAGCGTTTGATTTTGTCATCGTATTTCTTGTCACTTTTTTTGCTTTTCTGCTGTTGTGTTCCCCCTTTCTTATTTATTTCATTTACGTTCTTTCCAGTTTAACAAATTGTCTACAAACTACTTAAAATTAACAAACATCGCATACATGTAAGTATTATTCATGTTCTTCCTTTGCATTAAATATACAAATAGTGATTATTGTAAAATATACAATACGATTTAAAAAAAAAAACATTCGGATTGGATTGTGGGTTCGGGAAAAAGGTGTATAAGCTGTGGTAGTGTTGGTGTCAAGTTGATGCCTATCGGAAATAGAGTACATTATGGAAGCAGTTATCATCATTTGTTTCTTTCTCTCTCTCTCTCTCTCTCGCGCGCCTCAATCCATTCCTTGAGATGCCTCGTGGATGATGTGCCACGGTCCCCCCAATTCTCAGACTAACTCGGTTTTAGTATAACATAAGTGATTTGGCTCTCTACAACTCCCTACATATATATGATCCCAGCATGATCTGATCCATTCTGACTGTACTTGCCTTACAAAATAGAACTTGTAGCTTGTCGCTTGTCCTGTTTGCATTATATTTAGTAGTTCATAGTTGTTTGTTTCGCTTAGGTGTAACTATATGTATGCATGTACTCCTTTAAAGACAAAGAAATGTATATTTTTCGAAATGTTCATGTTTGTTGATGCAAGCAATGAAACGGGGCTTCTTCTTGGTTTTGTACAGGAAACAAGGAGTAGAATGCAAGTCTATACATATTTAATCCATAATAATTAATTATCCATAATAATGATGTCCAGGAAAGTTCGCGTAATCAACTAATTTGTATAATTATAAGTAATTTGCTTCAATAATTACAATTTCAGTTTCATAATAATATGTAATCCCTAATCGTAGTATAGAAATTACAAGACTCTTGGTGTAAGTGGATCTTAGATTTAATTTTAATAATAATATGATATATATGTATAACTTGACAAATTTGTTCTTCATTCTGTTATTTTTACTTCACTTTCATATACTGCGTTCAAGAGCTTTCAGTTTACATACACATGTATTTTCATATAATTATACATTTATATATATAATCAAAACATACATACACACGCACTACAAACAACTCTAACATTTACAGAAACACAAGGAAAAACACAAAAAAACGGGAAACTGTTACATAAAATGGACAAAATATGTATGCATGCGTATTTTCAGTTTGTTACACAATTCTATATAGTCTTATTAAAAACTATCGACTTCGCATATGTATTCTCCCTCTCTTCCAACTTCCTCTTCCTCAACATAGTATTTTTCTCCTTTTCTCGATTAGACTGAATGGTAAACATACATAATAATAATGAAAAAATTCGTTAATGTGTCACAGCACCACCATTTGTTGTTGTTGTTAATTTCAGAAGAAGGTAGATCCACATCGCTGGCTCACGTTGTGCTCCTTCCAAGTAGATAGATAGACTACACTAGCGACAGGAGGCCCACCTGCTACCAGAGGCGATGCAGATGCAAGTTCCGTGACAGCACCGATCTCACATCGTTCGTGAATCTCAACGCGTCCAGCATGGGCAGGAGCGACAGCAGCGCCGTGTCCATTGGATCCGAGAACCAACTCTTGATGGGTATGGCATTGTTGGGAAAACAGCGGTAAGCTCCCGGCGAATTGTCAATGATGAATATCTGCAAGAGTTAAGGCAAGAAGACCATTAATTAATTAAATTCCTTTTCGATGCTTTTAAATAATTATAATCAATCCACAGGGCTATAGTTAAAGCTGAGATTAATACTGTCTTGTTAAATAAAAACAAACTGAGTTAACCTTTATCACATTAAAGAACTCTTAAAGGACGAGATAGATCCGTTAAACAAATAAATCCGGCAAAACTCAACAACATAATATGCGTCAAATATCTTTGGACTACAAATAATTACGTTCTTTAGGAAGTTTTTGAAACTATCTGCGATATTAAAATATATTTTAAATAATACTTTTCCTTGTATATAACGTTAATAAATACGAGGCCAAAAAGAGTTCCCATCATAAATAGTTAATAATTACAGCGACTTGATAGGTAATTTTAATAAATTCATCATACATGTGTATGTAAATACACAATTTTAAGTTTAAGGCCATAATTAAATTCGTCAGACAAATTATTTTAAACACACTATTCTCTTTTAATTTGAACTTGATCGTTACCCTATTTAAATCACTACATATGGCCGACAGGTCTTTGGTATATGAGCCGTAGTCGGGCGTGCAATGTTGTCTGTAGTATCGCCGCCGGAGAATGTTTCGGCCATTGTCCAGCTTGTCCGCCACCGCAGCTCCGTAGATCTCCATACTAGCCGTGAACACGACCAGATCGTACCACTGCGAGACCTGTGGGCAAATCGAGAAAAATCATTAAAGATAAAGTTTGGTGGGACTATCGCCCAAAACTCACCACATCCAGGAAGTAGTCGACATGCGGCCGCTTGTGCACAAAGAAGCGCACTGGATTCCGATCGATTGTCACCTTGACGGTGAAATCGTGCGGCGTGCCCGGCTTCACAGTATTCCTGGGCATCGCATTGTGATGTGAATGGATCAGGGTTTCGTCCAGGTCCAAAACCAGGGTCTTTCGCTGCACCAGGCTCAGGCGGTGGCGCGAGACAGGTGACAGCGGGAAGAGTTCATATTTAACCGGTTGATACTGGATAAACTAAGGAAGTTAATATAGTACAATCAACAGAACAGAACTTTTAATGCATTACAAATGGGGGCGGGTGGGTTACACATATGGGATATACATAAGTACAAAATTATCCTTGTAGGGGATTTCATTATCAATATTCAATGAAAAGGTTACAATTGTTTCTACTTAGACAAATTCAGAAAACAAAAATAAGACACTTTTTAAATGAGGAATATCTAAAATATCTATTATCAGCGAGCTTTGTCAATATATTCCATCATTTTAACTGTGCTGTTAGGCTAGATAAGCTAGCAAAACCTGAGGGCTTTGAGAGAGTTTGTAGAAACAGAAAACAAGCACCAGGTCCAAGGGTTTGTACTTGTTGCAGCGTCACCATTTCGGGTCGAAATTGAGAACATAAAAGCGATAAGGTGACGACGGGTGAACACTTGCTACGTTTATGCGATGAATTTAATGATTTCTTGATTACATGACATCAAAATACCACATACGAATTCATGCATTAATATTAACAGAGATTCCAAGACTATTTAAGGTCGGCTGTTTATTTGTAAATTAATAATATTTATCTTGTTCGGAAGGATCACTTAATTTTCAATGAATTGGGGAGTTTTGACCTAATATTTTTAGCCAATATTTTACGTATTGATTATGAACATTTCGTGTATTAGCGAAAAATATGAAGAGGTGCTTGTGCACACACTTAATTCTCGAATTCATGAAGTGAATGCATGAATTCGACTTCGCATAAGTTAAATTTGTGTTGATATTAAATCAAAAATTTTGTTAACATCATAAGTGATATATAAAATAAAAATTGGTTGTAAATTATCAACAGTGGTCTGTTTTTCAGTCGACACGAATAGTTCAAGAATATTGCATTTTTTGTTAAGTGAAAAATAAATATAATCTAGAGTTTTTACAGATTGTAATCTTAGTTTGTACGTTATGCCTAAATAATATAAATTTTAATTAGTAGCCAAGTCTTTTAAGTCTTTAAGTAAGACTAGTGTCCAGTGTGGTGACAACATTCTTAAATTCAGCCAGAAGATCGAGTTTGTAAAACAATACAAACAAATTGTGTTTGTAGATAATTATTAGATAGATATTAATAAGACTACAAGACTATAGCTTTATTTATTTTTTAGGCTTTTTGTTGGCCCCTAATTTCGCCCCTAATATCAGGAAACTTATATTTATTTACATTAACTTTAATAAAATTGATGAATTTCAATTAACTAATTATAGCAAAGTCTAATGTGCACTTTAAATTTAATCATCTAATATGACCCTGTTCGGGTTCTCAATATTGTAAAACAGAACAAAGTTATCGGGTTCTCACTGTACATAAGTATGCATGTGCATACATACATATACATATGTACGCCGTTATCACTGCGGTGGCTCTTTTTTATTATCATTATTGTAGTTGAACGCGTGTCGATTTCGGATCGGGTTGGGAATTGTTATTATTATTTGATAAGTTTTTTCGGGCCAGCTAACTACATAATATATTAACTACATACGATGGCATGTACACATATTTGGGGAACACACGGCTCCCGGAGCACATTAATCTATTTTACTTACAGCTCGCACTTGGCGATTGAACATGAAACAGATGCATGTCCACACTTTTGATAGCAACAACAAAAGCGCATGGAATTTCATTTGCAGCAGCGAAATCATTGGGTAAAATTTAACAATTAATTCAGTAAACGTAAAATCCACGACGATCTAGCCGCGTGCGAGCGAGATGGCTCGATTTGCAACACCCGGCTAACACGGTTTTTCGGTTGCCGATTTTGTTACTTTGCAGCCAATGGTTGTTGGTATTTATTTATTTATTTATTTTCTTTTTTTGTTGATAACACGCCGTGCTCACACACACACACGCACGCACTCGCGGGAGCGCAGCACACACACACAATGGCGCACGGTGCACACGAAGAACATAAAATCAATAACAAGAGGCTTCCCTGGTTGCGTGGAAAAAAAAATGAGTTTCTCGTCGTTATTTTCGCGGTCTTTTTTAGCTCTCACTTCAACTTGAATATGCTGATATTCGGTGGCTTCTCAATGCTGTGTGGATATTATCTTTTTTTTTTTCTCTTCTTTGAAAGCACCGAAGTCTGTGTTTCCTCTTCTCCACTGCCCTCTCACTCACTCTGTGTGTGTGCGTCCTGAATTTTATATTTCTTTTTCGGAAATAAAAAAAGGAAAAAAAATAACACAGATGTATGTGTATATATATGTGTGTGTGTGTGTTCAATTTGATCGCGGGTTTTGTTGTTGTCGTCCGATTTGAGCAAAAAAACTGCGAATTCTATTGAGCTATTGCACTTGCACTTTGAGATAGATGGCGGGGCCTTTTAATATTCAGTTGAATACTAATGCGTCCTTTCCGTCGGCTTGCTCATAACTTTTCTTGCCGCTCCGGCGTTCCTTTTATTACATAAATATATGGTTTTTCAGCAGTGCCTCTCGATCGCCGATTTTGTTTAATAAATTCCCACACTCATGCACTACACACACGGACACAACACACAAGCACACACACCACCATACACTAGGGTTGTTGATAATATATCAAAATATCGAAATATCGATATTTTTGCTCTTAAAATGATATATTTATATCGTAATATTGCAATTGCTCAAATATCGCAATATCGATATTTTTTTTTGATATTTATATCATTATATAAGCATTATTAATTAATTTCTATTATATCTGGAATATACGTATTATTATCTTATCTATATTATTAATTTGATAATGAACAATTATCTGTATTCTTATATTGATTATGAACTCAATGCTGTATTATAAGTTTAAATTTCTAATGAACAATGAACATATATCATATATAAAGAATTATTTCTTATAAAAACTTATTGTTTTATTCATTTGGGGAAAAAAAAATAAACAAGAAAGGAAACTAACTTCGGTACACCGAAGTTTGTATACCCTTGCAGTTTGAAATTGAACACCAGCAGAAATTACATACAAAATGTTGATAAAATTCAAAACATTTCAAAATCGTATTGCCAACTTGTATAACATTAACCTATACATACATACATACATACATACATACACATATTAAATTTTCCTCTCTATTTGTCGTTCGTTTCTATTGCAGCTATATGATATAGTCGTCCGATCCGGCCCGTTCCGACATATATAGCAGTGAGAGTATATAGAAGACTATCTGCAAAGTTTTGTTCAGATAGTTTTAAAACTGAGGGACTAGTTTGCGTAGAAACGGACAGACGGAAAGACGGACATGGCTATATCGACTCGGCTGTTCATGCTGATTAAGAATATATATACTTTATAGGGTCGTAGATGACTCCTTCACTGCGTTGCAAGCTTTTATATACCCTACAATGCAATTACAATACCCTACAAGGGTATAACAAAAAAATATCGAAAATATCAAATATATCGATATTTTTTGTGATATTTT